>RJWJ010009239.1:0-50534 GCA_004363605.1 Indri indri
CAAGGTTAATAAGATATATATTACTTTCTATGGAACCCTTCAAAGGCAAACCAGCTAATCACCAGCAATTCAACCTCATACACAACACAGAGACTGGGATATATTCTTCCTAGAAGCACTTCACAATTGGCCCTTTCTACAAGGGAAATAAGAACATAATTGTAATCTCTACCTAATAGCCTGAAGCCTTTCCCTGGTAGTCACTTTGAACTGGATTAAATTACACATGAATATACAAGTCAACAATTAAAGGGAGACTACAGAATATGGGCCAAGAGAGTCCTGACTGAGATGCTAGAAAATTATGACTTTTCTAAGTACCAGAAAGTATTTAAATTAACTTGCCCTTTGGTTTAAAAAAAAAAAAAAAGGTTGAGAAATAGTTTTTGCATTTGTCAAACACTTGTCTTGGATCAGTAAAACAGAAGTGCTATTCACCTCAACATAAACTGCTAGTATAAAGTCTAAATGTGTCCTCCAATTAAGGAGCAAATGTCATATGCAAATAATCATCTATAAACTTAAGATGTATGATTTTGGTAAATTCTCTGAAAGCAGTATTTACAATCAAGCTGGGAAAATTTGCAAAATGGTAAAATATATGTTGAATTCATCCAAACAAATCATTCCAGCTATTTGCCTACAGATTACAATCCCACATTGGCAGTTGTTGACCCATCTCATAAATTACGGCCTATTTATTAATAATCTAGTCCACCACAAGGTTAGAGAAAACCATATTCCAAAATTTAGGATGTTTATTTTAAATTTATAAATCTTTCTAAAAATAGATTTTAAGCATTGTCTAACAAAAATTTATGTTCTTTATTCTATAGTTTGACTTTATCTCCAATTCTCATATAATCTTTCATTGAGTGAATATAAATCATTAAAGAATGGGAATTTTCTAACTAGGAAAAAAACCTCAATGAATGAGGAGGAGCTTGTGTGGAAAGGTTATTCTGCTTGGAAAGGTACAGCTCAGGGTTTTAAATAAACTTTCGTGTTTTAAAGGACATGAAGTTATTAAATTGAAACAGAATCTGTAATTCCATTGTATTTCAGTTTTAGGTACAATTTCTTCACCAAACATGAGGCCATTCTCATAAAAGAATTCTCTTTTCCTACATAAAATGCCCAGCTGCCCTTCGTTTGGGTCACGGGGAAGAACAACGAATCTGTGAAAAGCAAATACGTGCATTGGCACGTAACTTGATCCTAAGAAGGAGCTCGCTAATTTCGATTTGGATGAGTCTTCACAGGGTAAAACTGTGTTCATAGAGTGCAGCGTGTTGTGAAAATGCTGGTGCCTTCTTTGAAAGAGCCTGCATACTCATTGTATAAAGACAGAATAAAGGATACCATCATAATACCTAACATATCTGATTGAGGCAAATTCAAGCATTTACAAGAGGTGTTTGGATGTCTGTTTCCCATTAATGATAGAACAAAGCACCAGAGGCGGCTACTGCCTAGACCTCCCCACCCACCTCAGTTCACCCCTGTCAATCTTAACCATGACAGATTTTTCTCTTAACAGACATGAACAGAAGTGTTCCACCATATATGTAACCCTAGCTTTTGACGATGACTTTCTGAAAATCTAGCAGAACCAGAAGAAGATGAATGAGGCAGGAAGGAAAATTGAATCAGAGTATTATTTTGCTAACCCTAGCCTTGACTTACTTCCATCCCAGGTCTCTTGTCTGGTCCTTATCACAGCCGAGAGTGGTCTAAATTTGTCTAGGGTTCCTTTTCATACCCTTTTAATTCTCACACTCTCCTGTCACCCCATCTTCCCGGTCATAGCACCACAACCCCCTTCAAGGCAAATTCCTGTTTCCCATTAAAATTGACTTTCTCAGTTCTCAACCTCCAGCAAACTCTAGTCCCTCTAAAATGGCTAAATCGAAGTAAAACCTGCAATAAATTAATCCATTCTAACGCAGATGGATAGAAAAGCCTGAAACCACCTTCCATCCCCTAATAAAATAAATACATTTTAGCAATAATTTGTGAAAGATAATATTTCCAGCAAAAAAATAGAAAGAAGACATTTTGAGATTAGGTGAAAACTGAATATATTCCCCTTCCTTTTTCTCCACTTATATCTTTTTTGTTTACTCCTCTGATAGGTGTGCTGCCATAGAAAATGTCAAGTGCCAAGTTTGAGACTCTCTCTACAACTCGCTAGGTATATTTCCTAGGACAAGTCTTAGGCCCACAAATTATAAATAGGGTTTATAAAAATATCTAGCTCATAGGGTTGTTGTATGAATCACATTGGCTTTTTCTAAGTGCTATAAAAATGAAGTTTCCCTTTGTTATTTAGTGAGTCTTATCACTAACCCCATCATTTCCATTATCTGCCTCTGACTTATCAGTCATGATGGTATTTTTTTCTAGTTTTAATCAGTGAGCAGATTCTTCACTGCCACATTTTAAAATTTATCACAGCTTTAACTCTATTCAGTTGATAACTTTTTCCTAATAAGCCACATGTGATACATTCTTTATACTAAATAACCAGGGAAGAATAACTAAAAGGAAGACCTTGGCATGTGGCCAAGTTTCCATCATCGATGCTGGGTTTGGCTTGTGTGAAGAGAATAAGGTTCAATCTCCAGACAGTCCAAGAGCAGAAATATTTCATCCATATGCCAAGCAGGCAGCAAAGAAATGAAAGTGTAGTGATATAACTGCAACCTTTTGGCATAACCACGGGAAACAAGGAGGAAGGGGAACAGATCCAACAGCTTCCTGAAAAGCTATCACAAAAAAGAGGGTAACATTAAAGAAAGGGTCAAAAAGTCACAAAGCAAAAAGGTAGAATCAGTAACAGTGACCAAATCTCTAAATAGTCATAATAGTGGCCCATCGTTAATGTTGACATTTAGCTATTGTGAAAAAACTGATGGTTACAAGTTGACCTATACAGCAACATTAACTGACAAAGCATAACACACATTTTATTTTAAAGCCTCCAAGGATCTTATTATCACTGATTTTTAATCCAAATTGATAATTTATTTGGCAACCAGAAAGTAAAATGACTGGCTAACTCAAGGCCATACAGTCCTAGGAAAACCTACAATACATTTCATACAACCATTGTTGATGTTGCTGAAAAGATAAAGATAACTCTGTCTCTTCCAAATGACTCCCTTCTTTGGAACACATTCTTTACATTAATTTAAACATTGCTAATCATGTTATATGATGGCTTCTTTTTTAAAAAATCTATTGTTAGAAAAATGTTATTCCATCCAAATGTAAAAGCAGATGAAAATTTAGTTTTGAAACAAAATCCGCTTCACTATTCCTTATTTCAGTGATGAAAATCACCTACCTTGAAGAGTCATGAACTCTTTTTTTAAAAATTTTTAAACAACGGAAAATTATTGCTCCCAGGTCTGGAAGGTATGAAGATCAAGATCCTCATAGTCCAAGATCAAGGCACCAGCAGATTCGATCTCTGGTGAGGGCCCATCCTCATGGATGGCACCTTCTATGTGTCCTCACCTGGCAGAAGGGGCAAACAAGCTTCCCCAGGCTTCTCTTAGAAAGGCACTAATCCCGTTCATGTGAGTGGAACTCTCATGACCTAAGAACTTCCTAAATGTCCCACCTTGTAATACCATTACTTAGGGGTTAGGTTTCAACATATAAATTTGAGGGAGGACAAAAACATTCAGACCATAGTGGGCTTCATCATCTGTGATTAGTTTTTTTATTTTATTTTTAATTGACAAACAATAATTGTATATATTTGTGGGGTACAATAGGATGTTTCAGCACATGTATACATTGTAGAAGGATCAAATCAGGCCACTACTATATTCATCACCTCAAATATTTATCATTTCTTTGTGGTGAGAACATTTAAAATCTTCTCCTTTTCATGAACTCTTTTTATTAAAAAAAGGAGTTTATATTGACTCATGTTGTCATCTGTGACACCTCATCTTTCTGAAAACATGCTGTAATTGGGATAATACACTGATAGTGTGTTACTGTGAGGGATGATTTGGACTTTTTAAAAGAATATTATATTTAATTAATGAAAAAGTGTGTGTGTGTGTGTGTGTGTGTGTATGGGTTGCTTAGAGACTTTTTAAAAATATGAATCCCTTTTTAAATAATATCAATTTTATTTTTGTGACATATTTTATTCAACAACTTCAATGTGAAAAATTATTGGTTTTATTTTCTTTTTATTTCAGACTCCTTAACTGCAGAATTTCAGATTAATGGTTCAGGATTACATTAACAAATTGATGATTTACCAAAAATAGTGATTTTCTCCCAATAAGTAAGAAATACATCTCTTCATATCTTGGCAATGTATAATGAATTTAAAGATGTGTCAAAGAGAGAATGGAGTTGATCAAGGGAATAGGAAAAATACAACATCTGTGAGGTTTTGGATATGGTGACAGAATTTCAAAAAAATTAGGATTAAGAACCAAGGAAATCAATAATGATATTAATAGAGTGAACATGTATTATTCATGAATTCCCAGAATTTTAGAACAATGCAAATGTGACCAGATTAAAAAAAATCTGTTAGTAGACTTTTGTTCCTTTATAAGGTACAGATTAAAATTATACCCCAGACCAAAAAAAGATAAAAATAGCAGATTCCAGATATACTATGCATTGTTAAAGAAAATCTAGCATATTTGAGGTATGTCTTCGCCTTTGCAATCTTGATATAAAACACAACTACCACTCTCTCCAACAAAGGCCAAAGTTTCACTGTCAAAACAATGTTGCAAGATGGATCAGATGCAGAAATTCCAAAGCTGGATTTAAGTGTAAGACATTTTAACAGTAGTTGTTATTTTACAATGATGATATTATGGGCAACTGATTTCTCTCCTTATTTTTCTGAGTTTTTTTCTGTAAAGTTTCTATATGATCTTTTCATTATGTGTGTATTTATGTTAAAGAGTATAGAGTTGTGTGGGGAAAAATGTTGTTAGTATACGATTTATTTTTACAAATCAGTTCCCTTTCTAAATTTGTTTTAAATCTAACTTGGAGGGCTCACATAACATTTTTCTGTAGTTATTAGACATACTAGTTTCAAATTTGGAAATAAAAGCTTGGTAGATACATGGTCAAGAACTGCAAAATGCTAGAGAATTTGCCCTGCTTACAAGCCAACAAATTAGCCCGCCACAGTTCACTGGGTGCTTGTAGAAGACATGAGTCTCCTGAATCAGAGACAAAGCACAGTTTATTTGTCACAGCAATAGCAGCTGCAGACTGAGGATCAGCATTTGTGCTGTATCTCTGAGCCCCAATTCCGGTAAGGTGATACACTGAGAGCCAGTGACGTCTGTATGCGTAGTGGGTTGCATTATAGGAGTGGAATTCTGAGTTTAGGGAACTCAAATCTTTTCATAATATATTGGCAGTAAGCCTAGTTGACCTTGCACTATAGAGAGACATCTATTGTACTGGACAATAAACAAACCTGCTCTTTGCTCTGGACACACACACACACACACACACACACACGTATGTATATACATATATATGTGTGTATCTATATGTTTATATACACAAACACACAGAGAGAGAGAAAGAGAGAGGTGGTTAAAAGGCTTTTAAAAGTACTAGAAAGACAGCAACTAAACATGGTGATGACCTCTGGAAAATGTGGAGAGGTCCAAAATTGGGAGAAGTCAAATGGGATTTTAGTTTGATCTGTAACATTCTAAATTTGAATTTAAATAGACTATGTATTCATATGTGTGGTAAGCTGAAAATGCCCCCACTCTCAAGGATACCAGGTTCTAATCCCAGGATCTAAAAATGTTACTGTATATGGCAAAGACTTTGCAGATGTGATTAATTTAAGGATTCCGAGATGAAGAGATTATCCTGAATTATCTTAATGGATCCTAAAGATAATTGCAAGTGTACTTAGAACAGAGGGGTAGAGGGAAACTTTCCATAGACGTACAGAGGAGAAGGCAAAGTGAAGACAGAACAGAGAATGATTCGAAGATGCTGACCTTGAAGATTGGAGTGATACAGCCACAAGCCAAGTGATGGCAATGGCCACAAGAAACTGGAAGAAGCGGGGCAGAATCATCCCTAGAACCTCTGGAGACAGCACAGCCCTGCCAACACCTTGATTTCTGCCCAGTGAGACTGACTGCAGACTAAGGGCCTCCAGAACTGTGAGAGAATACATTTCTGTTGTTTTAAGTCACCCAATTTGTGGTAATTTTGTAAAGCAGCCACAGGAAACCAATACAAAATAATGTTTATGCCATCTTTTAAAAAGTACAAATAGAGAAAAGACAAAAGCAAAAAAGCCAAAATGTTAATGGCTATTAGTTCTGGATCACAGGATGTGGCTCATTATTAATTTCTTTGTTTTCCAAAGTTTTCAAATTAAAAAAAAGGGAAAATGACAGTAATAAATATCAGAACAAGGAGAATGCAAAGGAGATCCACTCTGAGAAATTGTCAGAAAATAAGATAATTTATACAGATAGTTTGACTTTGAAGCTAATTTTCTCAAATTGAGTATTAAAAAACTGATTTAAATATTTTATACTTCTCTAAAATAGATTAACATCACTAAAGCAAATGATCATTGTCTTTAGATTAATTTGGTCCATACACGATTCCAAAACCTGACATACCTCAAGGAAAATCTGTGTTCTCTAGAATACTCTTGGGGCCTCTTGGTTGTTTCTAGACACCTTGGAATTATCATTTCACAGACAGTGAGCTCAGTTTGGCCCAGGGACTTTTATATCAAAGAAGGTACTTAGTCTCCAATGAGAACATGAGGTTTGGGCTAGGCTAATAGCCACAAAGACGTGCCCATGGCTGTCCATATTAGCAGTCTTCAAACTGGCTTATGCTTATCCCTGGATATACACCCAAGTGGCACAAAAACAAGGATATTTTTTCAATTAATCCATTTTTGTAAAGACCCTAAAATGTCTCAAGACTCTAACTCAGAATGTGTCTTTGATACAGAGGTAGGTTTTTCTTTCCCATATTCCCTTTCATGATAGTCATTTTGCCCTTACAAGGAAAGACATCATTCTCACTGTGATATTGCAAAATACATATTTGGTCTTATCTCTGTTTCCTGGAATACAACTCCTAAAATCGTTAGAATCTCCAAAATGCTGTCTTTTTGTACTAATGTTGTCTGATAGCTTCAGGATGGTGTTGATCACAGGAAGGACCAAGGCATGATTAGAGGGTTCAGCCTTTCAGCCCCACCCCCCAACCTCCGGGGAGGGTAGAAGGGCTGAATGTCAAGCTGATAACCAATGGCCAGTGGTTTAATCAATCATGCCTACGTATGGAAGCCACCATAAAAACCCAAGAGGACAAGGTTTGGAGAGCTTCCAGAGAGCTGAACACATGGAGGTTCCCAGAGGGCAGCATGTCCTAGGGAGGGAATGGGAGCTCCAAGCTCCTTCCCCATACGTCACCCTACGCATCTCTTCATTTGTATTCTTTGTGATATCCTTTCAAATAAACCAGTAAATGTGTTTTCCTGAGTTCTGTGAGCTGTTCCATCAAATTAGTCAAACCTAAAGAGGAAGTTGTGGGAACCTCAACTTCAAGCCTGTCAGTCAGAAGTCCTGGAGGCCTGCACTTGTGACTGGTGTCTGAAGGGGATGGGTAGTCTCGGCGACTGAACCTTCGACTCTGAGTTCTGATGCTATCTCCAGGTATAATAGATAGTGTCAGAATTAAATTGGAGGATACCCAGCTGGTGTCTGCTGCTTGCTGGTGGAGTAAACTCCCCCACACACATTTACTCACAGAAATCTTCTATGTTGGTTATTTTTGCGTTGATGTGAGAACAGACTTTTTCCTGAACACTCACCCATCCTGAATCTTACCATGGTATCCTGCCTCCAGACATACATTAACTAATCCTCATCTATGAATGCAAACTAATTAGAGGAAATTGTTCTATATCCATCTATTTAAGTGCCGCATTACCAATAAAAGTTTATTTTTATATTTACCACTCATTTATCAAAATGTGTAGTATGTTCCATGTCTTTATCATTTGTATAATATATTCATAATAACTATAATAACTTAATTTAGACTCTTTATACTTAGAGCTTTATGGTCACAGGACATAAAAAGTTAAATATTAATTTAGATAGATATGTTTTCATGGCATATAAGTATGAAAGGATGCTTATCTTAGTTTAGTCTAAGGTGATAGTCTAAAGCCATCACTAAAATGAGGGATGTAATTCCAGGGCATTAGGAGGAAGGGAGAAGGAAAAAGAGGCAGAGAAGGAGGGTGAGCTAAAATAAAGGAGGGCTAGATTTGTGTCCAATACTAAGGAGACACAAAGTGGGGAAGGGAAATTATTCCAACAACTTTGACATGTCAAAGCAAAAGTATATGCATACTGGCAAATGGCATGAGTTCTCCCATTACCAAGAGGTCTTAGACCTGGGAGATTTTTACCCATCCACCTCACCTTTCTGTTATTTAAAAGACAAAACTCTTTGCTTTATCTGTCTTATTTGATGTGCTCACTATTCTAAAAAAAAAACACTAGGAAATGAAACATAGATCCAGTTTTAGTGTTATTTTTGCAAACCATTTATCTCCCTCCTGATTTTACATTTTGATACTACAATCGAACTTCTCTGTCTTTAAAACAACAACAAAAAAATCAAACTTATGGCCTTATAGATGTTTAATTTAAGGATTTTGGAATACAATCTATTTCATTAATCTTAAACATTCCACTTAAGTGTCTAAACATCTTGAATTATGAATGGCATTTTCAACAGGAAGATAAATAATTACATTACCTTTAGTCTAGACATTTGATCAAAGAGTTTCCTGTCACCTTTGGACAGGAATTTCTATTTAAATTACCAGTCAGATAGATGCCCTATCATTTTTTTCAACAAGCTAGCAACTCTTCAGCCAAGGTTACGGTGAAATCAAAAGAAATATAGGAACATACATTTTTATAGGCAGGAAAGATGTAGTTTATAACAGAGCACAGTTAACTCTTTGCTCCTAGTTAGAAGGCTCTTCACTGCTTCTCTAACAAAATTCAAAAGTAAATTAAGTAACCACGGTAAAATTTATTTTGGGTATATCTTTCAGGCCTATAGCAGTGTGGTGCCAGTCTATAATTTAATTCACAGCCTATTTTAGATGATAAGGCTCCTTAAATACTCTTGTGTGCTTATTAAACAGTACCCCCCTACACACCTTCTTGGCTATGCTGATTTTTTTTTCCAAAGTGCTACATCTAGGAAATTTTCTTTAAAATCAAATCACATGAGTTGTGTCTCCCTAGCACTTCCTAGTTGGAATACAATTACTCTTTTAGCTCTTGCATTACTAGACCAGGGCAGTAACTTTAAGAAAGGCCCTTTCCACTCTCGGAGATTGTCCCTAGCCCCACAGAAGCTGACAAAGGATTTGAGGCAGGAGAGTCGTGGAGATGGAGAGGAAAATGGAATGAGGCTGGTTTTGGTATTTCTCTAAATATTTCAAAATTGTAGTGTGAAAAGATAAGCCAAGGGTCTCTGTTTCCCTACCACTTAACCCTCAACTAATTTTTCTTGCTAAGAATTCTGTCACCTGATTTTTATTGAAAGATTGTTTAAAAATACAGACAAGAAGTGCTTTCTTTTCTAGATGAAATTCTTTAAATTGTTATTTAAATAAATATTGTTATTCTCCAAATAAAATAAACATTCAGGTAATTCTTAGCTTTGAAAGAAATTTAATTATCAAGGATAAAAGCTCCCTCTTTTTGTTGAAAAGCTGAACAATTTTCTACTGTGTTTCCTTTTAAGTGGAGGCCTCTCAATAATGTTCAACCCTCAATAAAAAAAAAACTCTGGGGTGGACCCATCAGCTGTGGGTACATCATTATTTTTCAGGATGATTGGTGATTAACAAATGCATTATATCATCCACTTGCATTTATTAAGTGCCCAAATGAACATAATGTTATGCTGCATGCTGTGTGAGGCAAGTTAAATAGGCACAGTCCCTACACTCTAGAAGGAAATTATTCATATTTATCAGATAGCAGCATGATGTAATCCACGTAGCATTGAATGAGAGCAGATTTTATAGATAAGAGTATCACTAACTCATACACATCCCTTGGATATTTTCTAGAAGATACAATCTAGAACTGGAGGAATTATTCTTGTCTTTTACATAGGTGTTCTGATAGTGAGTGTAATTCTGTGCTTCACATCACTAAGGGATAATCTGGTCACTATGAAATCAATTTTAGGGAAATTTCCATTTATCCAGTTAATTAAGCTCATTATAGTAGAGCTTCCCAGAGAATAGAAAACTCATGATTACCTAAAAATAATTTTCGGTGGTACATGAGTGACATTTTTAACTTAATAGTTATATATTTATTGTAATGCATAGTAGAAGATATTACTGTATTAGCTTCTTAAATCTATGAGATAACATTTCTTTTTAGATAAACTTATTTAAGTTTAAAAGTGATTAGATTTTTAAAAAATATATTAAAGGGCATATATATATGACAAGAATCATAAAGGTAAAAAGGAAGATTATGAAGTTTAGAAAACATTCAGTTAGAGTAGGAACTTGGCATGTAAGTAGCAAGAAAGTAATATCAAAATAGACTAGTTGGCTTTTCACACAAAATTGTCTTGTTTCAAGTTGTGGTGACATCTTTTTGTGCAGAATAATGATAGTTGAAATATTAGGTAAGAGGCTGAATAAATCAACAAAACCTATTAAAACATCACTAAATAATTCAAAATGTATATACTAAAAAATTTCAATTATAGTAGTATAAAAATACAACAGTATAAAAATAATGAAATACTTAGGAATAAACTTTTTTAAAAGTGCAAGACTTGTATACTGAAAACACCATTGAGATACCTTAAAGACCTAAATAAGTGGCAGACATTCTTTGTTTATGGATTAGAAAACTTTATATTGTTAAGATGCAATATGCCTCAAATTGATCGCCAAATTCAACACAATCCTTAGTAAAATCTCAACTGGTTCTTTTGAAGAAATGGAAAATCTGATTTTAAAATTTACACAGAAATGCAAGGGACTCAGGATACCCAAAACAATCTGAGAAAAGAACAAAGTTAGAGAATTCTCACTTCTTGATTTTAAAATTTACTGCAAATCTACTGTAATCAAAACAATGTGATATTGGTATGAGGACAGACACACATATCAATGGAATAGAAATGAGAGTCCAAAAATAAACCATCGACTGATTTTTGGCAAATGTCCCAAGAAAACTCAATGGGGAAAGAATAAGCTTTTCAAAAAATTGTACTGCAACAGCTGGATATCCACATGCAAAAGAATAAAGTTAGGCCCCTACTCCATACCATATTTAAAAATTAACTCAAAATACTTCAAAAAACTGAATGTAAACACTTAAAAGAAAACTAAGTGTAAATCTTTGTGACCTTGGACTAGGACTTGGATTCTTAGACATGATACCAAAAGCATAAGCAACAAAAGAAAAAATAGATAAATTGAACTTTATCAAAATTTTATACTTTCGTGCCTCGAAGGACACTATCAAAAAGGTGAAAAGAGAACCCATAGAGTGACAGAAAATAGTTGTAAATCATATATCTGATAAGAGATTTGTACCTAGAACATAAAGAACTCTCATAACTCAACAATAAAAAGACAAATCATCTTCCAAAATGGACAAAGGATTTGAATAAACATTTGACCAAAGAAGATGTACAAATGGCCAATAAGTGCACAAAAACTTGAGTTAATCATGAGTGAAATGCAAATCAAAATCACAAGATGCCACTGCACACTCGCTAGGATGGCTATCACCAAAAAGACAGACAAGAAGTGTTAAGGAGCATGTGGAGAAATCAAACCTCATACATTGGTGGTGGGAATATAAAACGGTGCAGCCACTTGGAAAAACAGTTCGGTGTTTCCTCAGAAAGTTAAATACAGTTACTATATGACCAAGCAATTCCACTTCTAGGTATATACTCGAGGAAGTTGAAAGCATATGTCCACACAAAAACTTGTAGACATATGTTTATAGCTGCATTATTCATATTAATCAAATAGTGGAAACAATCCAAATGTCCATCAACTAATGAATGGATAAACAAAATATGGTATATTCATATAATGGAACATTATACATCCATAAAAAGGAATAAAGTACTGAAACATGCTACCACATGGATGAATCTTGAAAACATACTAAGTGAAAGAAGCCAGACACAATGGGCCACATGTCGTAAGATTCTATTTATATGAAATTCAAAGAAAAGGCAAATCCATAGAGACAGAAAGTAGATTAGCTGCCAGGGGCTGGAACAAGGTCAGAACAGAGAGTTAACAACTAATGGGTACAGGGGTTTAGGGAATGATGATGAAAATGTTCTGGGATTAGATAGTGATGATGGTTGTACAATTTTGCAAATAAACTTAGAACCTCTGAATTGTACATTTTAAATGGGTGGATTTTATGGTATGTAAATTATATCTCAATGTTAAAAAGTATATACTAATGAACTACTAGTATGCTAGTTAGTATACTTTTTAAAAAACATGCATTAGCTTTGTTTCTTCTTTCACTGAAATACTCAAAAGTACAAAAATAAATCAGATTCCAATGATCATGAATATCTAACTTGTACTTTATTAGTTTCTTGTGGCTGCTTTAACAAACTACCATAAACTTTATGGTTTAATACAACCAAAATTTATTCTTTTATAGTTCTGGAGGCCAAAAGTCTGAAATCAAGATTCTGTGCCAGGCCATACTCCCTTTGGAGGCTCCTTCCTTTTCCAGCTTCTAGTGGCTCTCTGCATTCTTTGACTTGCGGCCCCATCACTACAATCTTTGCCTCCATGGTCACACTACTTTCTTGTCTTCTGTGTCAAACCTCTCTCTGTGTGATTGTATTTAGGGCCCAACAAGGTAATCCGGGTTGATCTTCCCATTTCAGGAGCCTTGATTTAATCACATCTGCAAAGATTCTTTTTCCATGTTAGGTGGTATTTAGAGGTTCCAGGGGTTAGGACCTGATGTATTTGGGAACCATCATACATCCTACCTCATGTCCTTTGCACCTTGGATAAATTTTAGTGTATCAGTATAATATAGTACACCTATTGCTACATATATAAAGGCATTACTTAAAATGAATTTTTTTAAGAGACAGGGTGGAGTGCAGTGGTGTGATCATAGCACATTATAAACGTCAACTCCTGGGCTCATGTGAAACTTCCGCCTGAGCCTCCTGAATATCTGGGACTACAGGTGCACACCACCATAACGGGCTAATTTTTTTTTTTATTATTTTTTGTAGAGATGCAGTCTTTCTATGGTGCCCAGGCTGGCTGGTCTGGTTCAAACTCCTGAACTCAAGTAATCCTCTTGCCTCGGCCTACCAAATTGCTGGGATTACAGACATGAGCCACTGTGCACAGCCAAAAAATGAATCTTTTTTAACAAACATAGCAAAATTTATTTATTCAAGCAAATGCTGTCTTTTAAAGTAGTCCTCTAGAGAGGAATATGCTCATTACAACTATACAGCTCTTATTCAATATATTTTTTGAACTCCACTCTTGGACATTTCTACAGAACCTCTTTTTATAAGTCACCAAGAAAGTCAACCTTACTGTTATAGTAATATAATTACACCAATGTAGCATTATCCACCTGCTCATCAGACTTAGCCCCAGATAATTTCCAGCTCTGTTAAAAAATTAAATCCATCCAGTATTATACAAACCATGTCAATTGTACATACTTTAGGAAGTAAATGAGCAAAAAAGAAAATTATCCATTATTCTAGTCAAAGATTATTTACTTGGAATAATTTAGTACACCCCTTTCCAGGCATTTTTTGATGTAGGCATATGGTTATAAACATATTATTAAGCCACATATACTCTTTTGTAACAAAAAGTAAATGTTATTTAAGTACAAGCAGTCATTATTGTGACTATAATTGATTTTTTCATTTGAAAATATTTTATGAATTGTTTACATATGAATATGTATATATTTATAAATTAATTTTAATGACTGCATAGAATTCCACTGTTGGTTTTACCACAACTTATTTAATCAATTTCTTCTTGTAGAAATTTGTGTGGTTCATACTTTCTTTTACTATTATCACAATGATGAAAAAAGCCACTTCATACATAAATCTTTGTACACTCGTCCAATTACTTCTTTTGAAAATATTTGTGAAACTGAAATTGCTGAGTTAAAGGTTGGGCTTTTGATGCACTTTGCCAAATGGATGTCTATATTATTCCCCATTATCAAGTGTCAAGTGCTGCCTTAGTCCTGGAGATATACAGAATTGACAAGATGCTTATACTCAGATAATTTATCTTCTATTAGGATGGATAGATTTTGGACTAATAAATATAGGGATGACTAGTGTTTGTGAGAGGGGAAATACAGGATGTTTTATTTGTCTAGAAGAGTGGACTCTAAGTCCAGGGGGTTCAGGCAGTGCTTTACTGAGAGATGTTTAACCTGAGATCTGGAAGAGTAGAGGTTAAACAGGAAAAAGTGTTTTAGAAAGACAGAAAACAGTATGATAGATGAACCAGGGGTAAGACAGAATATGTCATTGGGGAAAATAAACTAAGTCCAGTTTGGCTGAAGCCATATATATCACAGGTAAAGAACTAATATCCTTACTATATGAAGAATTCTTAGAAATTACTAAGAAAAGTTTGAACATATCAGTGGGAACAGACAATTCATCAAAAAAGAACTATGAAATATATAATATTTTAAAAGTTCAATCCCAGTAATTAAAGAATACAATTTTAAAGATAAAAAAAACCATTTTTTTGCTTTCTGATATGCTTATTTTATTTTATTTTTATTTGTATTTTTTATTTTTTTTTATTCCAGGGTATTGTGAGGGTACAAACATTATAGTTACACTTTATGTCTTTGCCTCACCCAAGTGCTGGTTAAAGGCATGCCCTTCCCCCCACCTTAGTGCTCCCCATGTCATTTGGTTGTAGATTTACCCCCCCATCCCCCTAATCCCTAGAGAGTTATTTCTGCCATGTGATCAACCTAGTATTGATCAGTTAGTACCAATCTGATGGCGAGTACAAGTGGATCCCATTCTTCTGCTCTTGTGGTGCCTCACTTTGGATAATGGGCTTAAGTTTAATCCAGGAAAGTATAAGAGGTGCTAGATCACTGTCATGTCTTATGATTGAGTAATATTCCATTGTAAACATATACCAAATTTTAATAATCCACTCATTGACAGGCACTTGGGTTGTTTCCACATCCTTGCAATAGTGAATTGTGCTGCCATAAACATTCGGGTGCAGATGTCTTTATCATAGAATGTTTTGTGCTCTTTAGATGCCTAATAGTGCTATTGCTTGATCAAATGGTATTTCTATTTTTAGCTCTCTGAGGTATCTCCAAATTCTTTTCCATAGAGGTTGCACTAATTTGCAGTCCCACCAGCAGTGTAAGAGTGTTCCTGTCTCTCCGCATCCTTGCCAGCATTTGATGTTTTGGGATTTTTTGATAGAGGCCAATCTCACTGGGGTTAGGTGATATCTCTTTGTGGTTTTGATTTGCATTTCCCTAATGATTAGAGATGTTGAGCATTCTTTTATATGTTTGCTGGCCATTTTCTGTCTGTTTTTGAAAAGTTTCTGTTCATTTCCTTTGCCCATTTGTTGATGGGGTTGTTTGATTTTTTCTTGTTGATTTTTTTGAGTTCTAGGTAGATTCTGGTTATCAGCCCTTTATCAGATGTGTAGAGAGCAAATATTTTTTCCCATTCTGTGGGCTGTCTATTCACTATAATGATAGTTTCCTTGGCAGTGCAGAAGCCTTTTAATTTGATTAGATCCCATTTATTTATTTTTGTTGCTGCGGCGATTGCTTTGGGGTTCTTCTTCAAGAATTCCTTGCCTAGGCCGATGTCCAAAAGGGTCTTCACGACATCTTCTTTTAGAATTCTTAATGTTTCATGCCTTAGGTTTAAGTCTGTTATCCATCTTGAATTGATTTTTGTGAGAGGTGAGAGGTGGGGATCCAGTTTCATTCTTCTGCATGTAGCTATCCAGTTTTCCCAGCACCATTTATTGAAAAGAGATTCTTTTCCCCAGTGTATGTTTTTGTTAGCTTTTTCAAAGATTAGATTACCATATGCAGATGGTTTCATGTCTGGATTCTCAGTCCTGTTCCAGAGGTCAATGTCTTTGTTCTTGTGCCAGTACCAAGCTGTTTTAGTTACTATGGCCTGGTAGTATAGCTTGAAGTCTGGTAGAATGATACCTCCCAGTTTGTTCTTTTTACTTAAGATTGCTTTGGCTATACGAGGTCTTTTCTGGTTCCATACAAAGTGTAGAATTATTTTTTCCAGATCTGTAAAGAATGATAATAGGATTTTGATAGGGATTGCATTAATTCTGTAGATCACTTTAGGTAGTATGGACATTTTACTTTCTCGGACCATAGTGGTATAAAATTAGAGTTCGATTCCAACAGAAATACTCACCACCTCACAAAGTCATGGAAATTAAACAAGCTGTTGTTGACTAACTACTGGGTCAAGGAGGAAATACAGAGGGAAATCAAGAACTTCTTTGAACTAAATGATAATGGAGAAACAGGCTATCAAAACCTGTGGGATACAGCAAAAGCATTCCTGAGAGGAAAACTGATAGCAATAAATGCTCATATCCAAAAAACAGAAAGTTTAGAAACTGACAACCTAATAAATAGAATCAAGGACTTGGAAAAGGAAGTGCAAACCAATCCCAATCCAAATAGAAGGAAAGAAATAACTAAGATCAAAGCAGAACTAAATGAAATTGAGAACAAGAGAACTATACAGAAAATCAACAAAACCAAAAGCTGGTTTTTTGAAAAGATAAACAAAATTGACACCTCTCTTGCTAGATCGACTAGAATCCAAAGGGAAAGGTCTCTAATAAACTCAATCAAAATCAAAATAGGAGAGGTCACAATAGACACTACGGAAATACAAAACATTATTTTTGATTACTACAAGGAAATGGACAAATTCCTGGAAACATACAAGCTTGCTCCCTAAGCAAGAGGTAACAGAATATCTGAATAGACCAATCTCAAACTCAGATATTGGAGCAGCAATCAAAAACCTCCCAAAACGAAAAAGTCCCGGACCAGATGGCTACACTTCAGAGTTTTACCAAACATTCAAAGAAGAACTCACACCTATACTACAGAAATTATTCCACAATATCAAGAAAGACGGCATCCTTCTTAACTCATTCTATGAAGCCAATATCACCTTGATACCAAAGCCAGGAAAGGACACAACAAAAAAGAAAACTACAGAGCAATATCCCTCATGAATATAGATGCAAAAATCCTCAAAAAAATTTTAGCAAATAGAATTCAGCAGCATGTCAAAAAAATAATTCACCATGACCAGGTGGGCTTTATTCCAGGGATGCAAGGCTGGTTTAACATACGCAAATCTATAAATGCAATTCACCACATAAATAAAAGCAAGAACAAAGACCATGTGATTTTTTCAATAGATGCAGAAAAAGCATTTGACAAAGTCCAACACACCTTTATGATAAAAACTCTCATTGAAATAGTCATAGACGGCTCATTCCTTAAAATTATCAAGTCCATTTATGACAAACCCACTGCTAATATCATATCGAATGGGGGAAAATTGAAATCATTCCCACTTAGAACCGGAACTAGACAAGGCTGCCCTCTATCTCCACTTCTATTCAACACAGTGCTCAAAATCCTCGCCAGAGCAATTATGCAAGAGAGGGGTATTAAGGATGTCCAAATGGGGACAGATGAGATCAAACTCTTGCTCTTTGCTGATGATATGATATTATATATAGAAAACCCCAAGGATTCATCTAAGAGACTCCTAGAACTGATAATGAATTCAGCAAAGTCTCAGGATACAACATCAATACACACAAATCTGTGGCATTCATATATGCCAACAACAGTCAAGTCGAAGATCAAATCAAAAACGCAATTCCTTTTACAATAGCCTCAAAGAAAATTAAATATCTAGGAATATATTTAATGAAAGATATGAGAGGCTTACACAGGGAGAACTATGAAACACTAAAAAAAGAAACTGTAGAAGATGTAAACAGATGGAAAAACCTACCTTGCTCATGGATTGGCAGAATCGATAAAAAGCTATTTTTAAAATTGTGCCTATTATACTAGTAATGTTTCAAAATAATCAGCATTAAATTGGCAAGGGGCATTGTAAAAAATAATACACGGTGCTTAAGGGCTTGACTTGAGAGCAAGACTGCCTACATTCAAAACCTGCCTGTTTCACCCACCACCTTTATGATCTTTCGCAACTTATTTAATCTCTATATGTCTTAGTTTCCACATCTGTAAAACAGGACTAATATAACCTCATAAGGTTATTGTGAGGCTTAAATAATATGTCAAGTGATTACAGCAGCACCTGGTACATAGTCAGTACCCAGTAAATGCTCTTATTATGTTACCTTGCCTAATGACTTTACTTGCCACTGTATCCATATACTAATTATTATAGATATTTTGGCTTATTTTCCATTTTACCAGCCTGATATGAGTATACTACTAATTTAATTACATAATATATGTTAATATAATGCATGCTAACTGCTAGTTTTATTGTGTATTAAAATATATGTTAATGATAGGATAAATCTTTGGTTTTTGAACAATTTCCTGATTATTTGTCATGATTTTTTTCTAAAAATGCACTATAAGATCCTTTTTTATATTTTCAAATTCTAAAGTAAATGGTCCAAAATAAGTTTGGAATTACATTTAATTATAGATTGACATTGAGAGACATGACATCCTTACAATACTGAGAATGTCCAATATCCACATATATGTTATTTCCCTTTATTTATTTTATCATTTTATTCTCACACATATATAAATACAAACACAATAGTGGATTTTGTAATTTTATGCATATAGGTCATGCATAGTACAAAACTTTGTACACAAATATGTGTATAGATGTATGTATACATATTCATACAGGCCATGCAAGGGACAAGACATACATATATACACATATATATTCATATGTATGTGTATAAATATGTATGTGTACAATAGATTCTTCAGGAAATTCCAAAACAAGTATTTCAATAATATTGGAATAAATGAATAAGGATATCACTTCTAAAAATGACTTCATTTTAAAGGGGAAACAGATGTATTTCAAACTATAATTATGAGTGTGTTTAGCTAAAAATGAATCTCATTACTTTTTCCTTATGTTCTATATATTAATAAGCTATAAAAATAAAGTGTCAAGAAATTCTTTATTTTTGAAGTAATAATACTTGCCTGCTAAACTGATGAAATTTTCATTTCTATTCACACACACAAACATCCAATTTTCTATTTCCTAATTTAGCTCATGAGGAGTTCACAGAAGTTATCGGGTTATAGACATTAGATTTCATGGCATTTGTATTTCTACTTGAAATATTTTGTTTATACTCGATAATATGTATAGGATGAATAGCCACCATCTAACATGGTTCTGCACAAGGGGAAAGTTCTTAATTCATCACTCCCCTTTCAGAAAAAGACCTCTCTCTTGTTAGAGAGAAAACAAAAGGGCAACCTCTAGGTTCCTACACAAGGGCTAAAACAGGCTCTACAGGAATAGCCAGAAGCTGGACTACACTGCCCAGCTGTCATGACACAAATCCAATGCCTTGCCCAAGTGTCTAGTAAGTCAAAAAGGGGGACCAAATGAAGAATAACACAAATCAAAGGCAACCCCCGCCCCCCATGAAATACCTCTGAACACCGTGGATGAAAGGTGGACTTTCTGTGATGCTAAAAGTTTCAGGGCCCTCACTTGCCCAGGCCACTTCCAAGACCCCGGAAAGTTACATGGTCATTTTTTTAAGCTTGTAACGATATTCTATATTATCATTCTTACAGAAGCACCTCCTTTCTCCTATGTTAAATAAATTCTGGGCCTCACAGAACCTGAATCCATCCCTGCTTTTGACTCTTCTAAAAATTCCCCCATTTTATTAATATTTTTGGAAACTTCCTTCCACTAAAATATAAAGGGAATGCATTCTCCTGGCATTGTCAGCATCCCCATGGCTCTTGGATCTCTGCTTTCCATCACCCTGGTGCGCCAAAGGAAAGAAGAAGGATGAATAACTTCCAAATCATTTAAACTTCCAAATCATTTAAACTTCTAACTAGAAAGAGAAAAGGATAATTTGAGGGGGGGGAGCCTAATTTTATTGCACAGAATGTTAATGGCCGACAGATAATACTTGTGTGCTACAAGATATATATCGACACTATTTTAAATTCCTGGCTATGGTTAAGGAAGAAACTAAAAAAGACCTCTTTGTATTATATTATCATCCCCCCTTATTCTGAAACACAGCTGCTTTCAGAAGCAAAGAAAGGAAGGGAGTGGGCAGTAGATGCCTCAAACTGTCCCTAAAGTTTTATTTTGGTTACAATTTCATAGCAGGACAGATGAGAAAAATGCTAAGATTAATGAGGAAATATAACTCTTTAACAAATAACGTCTGTTCAAAAGTAACCTTAGGGAATTCAATTTTTTCAAGTGCAAAAGCACGTAAACACTAAAGCTCCTTTTCACAAAGTATAAATTGAATGCAGTGTTTCTGGGGCACAGAAAGAGTGGTATATTTTTCATATCTTGCAAATACAGGTGCAAAAAAAGGAGAAAATTGTGGAAAACAAGTGATACAAATGATGAGTTAAGAGATCACAAAAGTTGAAATATTCTTGAATTAATATTTTCTTTAAAACTTACATGAAATACGTTTCTAGACAATTCCTCCTCATTTTTAAAATTTATTCATTCACAATAGGAAAATACTAAAGAAATGCTAAAGCTGACATTGTTACATTCAGTATTCATCTCAAAGTTTTTGTTCTGCAACACATGTATGTCTTCCTAATTCACTTTGATACTAGCCGAACCAGCCCCCACCTTCTGTTAAATGATGCTTGTCAAGATTTCTAGTTAATCTCATTTGTTTCAACTAAGTGCCCTGTTCTTTTCTTCACACTCAAAGCAATGATACAGGAATACAAAATTACTGAAATCCTATTTTACTAAGGAGCTTTATTTTAATGTCGGATAATTTTGATAATTTGTGTTCTTTATACCTGAGCTGGTTTGGCAAATAAACAATTAGAACATATGGTTAATGTTTTATTTTTATTATTTTCTTATTTTTCTGTGTCTTATTTCAAGTATTTTTAATTTGGTAAGTTGATGAGATACATGATATAAAATGTAAACACATTGTGATTTTTATATAAAAAATTTCAATGACCACCTTGAAATATTCTCCAATGACTAATTAAAGTATTTCAAATTTTATTTTCAGAGCATCTTTAACCTAAAGTAACTATCACATATAATGGTACAAACTCCTCATTGCCCCCAGCAGTCCTTCTCTTCTTCCATAATTAAAAAACTTTTGAGAAAGTAGCCAAGATGGCGGACAAGAAAAGCCGCCAGTCAGAGTGTCTCTGCAAAAAAGACAAATTTTAGAAAAAAGAGAAAAAAATAAACTAGCAGAGAAACATAGATCGGGTGAGGGTCAGAAGGAAAGGTGTCTGAAACTACAGGAGACTCCACGGGAAGACGTTGCGGAGGAGAACTGGAAGGAGAAAGGTCCCGAGAGGCTTGGAGACCAGCAACAAGGGTAGGTGGAGCGGTTAACTTTCCCCTCCCTTGCATCTCAGACTGTTGGTGGGCTCCTGAGCAGTTGGAGAGACCTGCCGGCACCAGCCCAGAGACGGGTGCCACCAGGGAGCCGTGGCCTCTTGCGGACATGGCTCTGGGTTCCCAGCCCCATCAGGCACCTCTCTGAGCACAGACCCGAGCCTATCAGCAGACGCCATATTGTTCCATTTTCTCCTTCCCCCTCCCTACCTGAGGGTGCCCAGAGAGACAATTTAACTGTCATGTGGAGGCATCTCCAAGGAATGAGACCTTTCCTTTTGGGGCCCTACAGCAGACTGAGGGGTACTCAGACTGCGAGCTCCCTACCTGCCAGCCGTCGCAGGTGCTGCTTGCCTGAGAACTCCAGGAGAGCAAGGCAAATCCCGAGGTGGAGCGAAATAGATCCAGCTTGGGCACCCTGTAGGTGTTTCAAGACCAGCACCCTTCCCCCTGGCAGGGTCAGGGATTGATCTCCAGGGCCCAGGGGACAGGCCTGCAGACCAGACCCCATACACCCAGGTCATGATCGCACTGCCCTGGGGCACAGAGGAGAGATCTGTGAAAGAGCCTATTGAGCAGTGTGTGCCCTCAGGGGCAGCTTAGCATGCCTGAGCAGCAGCCCTCCTCCCAAAAGAGGGCTGTGCACTCACCTCAGGCTGCAATCCTGGGTAGGGAGGGAACCTCCCGGCCCACATCACAGCCAGGGGAGATCCATTGGCCTGAGGTCCCCCTTGCTGGCAGAGGCCTGGGAGAGGCCACGGAGAGGAGGAGAGTGGAGGGGAGTGAGACCTGCTCCAGAGTGCGGGTCTCAGACAGCCCCACCTCCAAGTCCAGACTTTCAGCTGAGTAGAGCCATTTCAGCCCCTCCCGGCAGCTTTGCACAGAAACAAAAAGCAGATATTTGACCCCTGTTAACAGCAGTTGTGGAGCCTGAGGGCAGGCTTACCCAACCCAGGCCCACCCAGACTCACTCCCGGTCCTGCCCCCACTGAGGTGGAGAACAAGGACACACCTGGAAGTCCCAGGGCCCCACCCATCACCGGAGGCACAAGACAGCCTCTCTAGAGGAACAAGAGCTAGCTACAGGACCCCAAAACAGCATGCTCCTCCCTGCAAGTGCCACCTACTGACAGGGAGGTCATCCTGCACACGCTTTTACTGCATATACTGCATCTACTGATTCATCATAAAGGGTGTGGTTGAATCTCGCCCACAAACACCAGCTACTGGCTCAGAGACTAAACAGGCGTGTCATTATCCAAACGAAAACCTAAAGGCAAGAAGGAACAACTGATCCAGATGGGAAGGAACCAGCGAAAGAACTCTGGAAGTATAAAGACTCAAATGGAAAGCACACCCCCAAAGAGGAACAACAGCTCCCCAGCAATGGAAATTAACCAAACTCAGAACACTAAAATGACAGAAGAATTTCAAACATGGATTGTAAGCAAACTGAATGATATGCAAGAAAAAATGGATAACCAACACAAAGAAACCACAAAAAAAAAAAAAAATCCAGGACTTGGAAGAAAAATTCACTAAAGAAAATGAAATATTAAAGAAAAATCAAACCAATCTCCTGGAAATGAAGGACTTATTCAGGGAACTACAAAACACCTTGGAAAGCCTCAAGAACAGGGTCTCAGAGATTGAAGACAACTCTATCCAATTAAATAAGTCAGTCACAGAGATCAAGCAGAAAATCAAGAGAAAAGAAATAAGCCTATAAGAAATGTGGGATTCTGTGAAAAAACCAAACCTGAGGGTGATAGGGGTTCCGGAAGGTGAAGAAGAAAACACTCAAGGGCTGGATAAGCTATTGGAAGAATTAATAGAGGAGAATTTTCCAGGCCTTGCTAAAAATCTAGATATACAGATACAAGAAGCTGAATGGACCCCAGGGAGACTCAATGCAAATAGGAAGACACAACGTCACGCAGTCATCAGACTGACCAAAATATCCACTAAAGAGGCCCTTCTACGAGCTGTAAGGTGAAAGAAACAAGTAACGTACAAAGGAAAGCACATCAGAAAAACTCCAGATTTCTCAAGTGAAACCCTACAAGTAAGAAGAGACTGGGGCCCCATTCTCACTCTTCTGAAACAGAATAATGCCCAGCCTAGAATCTTGTACCCTGCTAAACTAAGTTTCATATATGAAGGAGAAATAAAGGCATTCTCAGATAAGCAAAGACTGAGGGGATTCACCAAGATAAGACCAGCTCTCCAAGAAGTACTCAAAACAGAATTACACAAGGATCAGCACAATAAACACTCTCGAATATGAAACCACTCAAAAGTTAAAGATCAAAGGCTAGATTCCACAATGGCTCAAGAGAGAAAACAAAGCAACAAAATGCAACCCAACAGACTGAACAGTAATTCACCCCACTTATTGGTTCTATCAATAAATGTGAATGGTTTCAACTCCCCTCTCAAGAGACATAGGCTGGCCGAATGGATAAAAAAACACAAGCCAAGCATCTGCTGTCTCCAGGAAATGCACCTAACCTGCAAGGATGCATTTAGACTCAAAGTAAAGGGGTGGAAATCAATATTTCAAGCAAATGGAAGCCAAAAGAAGGGTGGGGTGGCAGTTTTGATTTCAGATAACCTGGTTTTTAAATCAACAAAAGTAATGAAAGACAAAGTGGGTCACTACATAATGGTGAAGGGTACGGTTCAATAAGAAGACATAACAATTCTAAATATGTATGCACCCAACTTAGACACACCCAGATTCATAAAGCAAACTCTATGGATCTAAAAAATTGATAAACAGCAACACCATAGTAGTTGGAGACTTCAACACCCCACTGACAGCACAGGACAGATCCTCCAAACAGAAAATTAACAAAGAAATAATGGACTTAAACAGAACTCGACAACAAATGGACCTGACTGACATTTACAGGACATTCTACCCAAAAAACACTGAATACACGTTATTCTCATCAGCTCAGGGGACATTCTCTAAGATTGACCATATTCTAGGACACAAAGCATGTCTCAAAAAATTTTAAAAACTAGAAATCATACCACGCATCTTCTCAAATCACAGTGGAATAAAAACAGAAATGAACCCCAACAGAAACTCTCATCTCTACACAAAGTCATGGAAATTAAACAACTTTGTGCTGAACGATTCCTTCATAAATGAGGAAGTAAAGATGGAAATCAAAAGATTCTTTGAACTAAATGACAAAGGTGACACAAGTTATCAAAATCTGTGGGACACAGTCAAAGCAGTCCTGAGAGGAAAGTTTATTTCCATAAATGCCAGTATCCAAAAGTCAAAAAGGTCACGAATTGACAACCTAATGAATCGACTCAAAGAACTGGAAAAAGAAGAGCAGACTGACGCCAAACCCAGCAGAAGAAGGGAAATTAATAAGATCAAATCAGAACTAAATGAAATTGACAACAGGGAAACTATAAGGAAGATTAACAAAACAAAAAGTTGGTTCTTTGAAAAAATAAACAAAATTGACATGCCTTTGGCTAAACTAATGAAAAACAGAAAAGAAAAATCCCTAATAAGCTCCATCAGGAACAAAAAAGGAGAAGTTACAACAGATGCCGTGGAGATTCAAGATATAATTTATGAATATTACAAAAACTTTTATGCACACAAACTGGAAAATGTGGAGGAAATGGACAAATTTTTAGAAACACACAGCCTCCCTAGGCTCAACCAGGAAGAAATAGAATTCCTGAACAGACCAATATCAAGGCCGAAATTGAAACAGCAATAAAAAATATTCCAAAAAAGATGGTTTCAAACCCGAATTTTACCACACCTACAAAGAAGAACTGGTGCCTATCCTGCAGAAATTATTCCACAACATCCAGAAGGATGGATTCCTCCCCAACACATTTTATAAAGCCAACATAATCCTTATACCAAAACCAGGAAAGGACACAACAAAAAAAGAAAACTACAGACCAATATACCTTATGAATATAGATGCAAAAATTCTCAACAAAATTCTATCTAACTGAATCCAGGTGCTTATTAAGAAAATAATCCATCGTGACCAAGTGGGCTTCATTCCAGAGATGCAGGGATGGTTCAACATACACAAATCTATAAACATAATTCACCACATAAACAGAAGCAAAAACAAAAACCATATGATTCTCTCAATAGATGCAGAAAAAGCATTTGACAAAATTCAACACCTGTTTATGACAAGAACGCTTAACAAAATAGGCATAGATGGGGCTTACCTAAAAATGATACAAGCCATTTATGACAAACCCACAGCCAACATCATACTGAATGGGGAAAAATCAAAAGCATTCCCACTTAGAACTGGAACCAGACAAAGTTGCCCACTGTCTCCACTTCTATTCAACATAGTGCTGGAAGTCCTGGCCACAGCAATCAAGCAAGAGAGTGAAATTAAAGGCATACGAATGGGAAAAGAAGAGATCAAATTCTCACTATTTGCTGATGACATGATATTATATCTAGAAAACCGCATGGATTCAACCAAGAGGTTCCTGGAATTGATAAATGAATTCAGTAAAGTCTCAGGATATAAAATCAATACACACAATCAGAGGCTTCCATATACACCAATAGCAGTCATACTGAGAACCTAATCAAAGACTCAATTCCCTTCACAATAGCAACAAAGAAAAAAAAGTATCTAGGAATATATTTAAGGAGGTAAAAGACCTCTACGGGGAGAACTATGAAACATTGAGGAAGGAAATAGCAGAGGACTTAAACAGGTGGAAAACCATACCATGCTCGTGGGTTGGCAGAATCAACATTACTAAGATGTCTATATTACCCAAAGTGATCTACAGATTCAATGCAATCCCTATTAAAATACCCACATCATTCTTCACAGATGTAGAAAAATTAATTCTATGCTTCGTATGGAACCAGAGAAGACCCCGCATAGCAAAAGCAATTCTAGGCAATAAAAACAAAATGGGAGGTATCAACTTACCAGACTTAAAACTTTATTATAAGGCTGTAGTAATCAAAACAGCTTGGTACTGGCACAAAAATAGAGCCAGTGGAATAGAACTGAGAACCCAGATAAAAAACCATCCTCGTACAGCCATCTAATTTCTGACAAAGCAGACAAAAATATACACTGGGGAAGAGAATCCTTATTCAATAAATGGTGCTGGGAAAACTGGATAGCCATATGCAGAAGACTGAACGAGGATCCATGCCTTTCATCTCCCACAAAAATCAACTCACGCTGGGTAACAGATTTAAACCTGAGGAGTGAAACTATTAGAATTCTAGAGGAAGATGTTGGAAATACTCTTCTAGACATTGGTCTAGGCAAAGAATTTATGAAGAAGACCCCAAAGACAATCACAGCAATAATCAAAATAAATAAATGGGACCTGATCAAATTAAAAAGCTTCTACACAGCCAAAGAAACTGTCACAAGAACAAACAGACAACCTACAGAATGGGAGAAAATTTTTGCATGCTACAAATCCGATAAAGGGCTGATAACTAGAATCTACTTAGAACTCAGGAAAATTAACAAGAAAAAATCAAACAACCCTATCAAAAAGTGGGCAAAGGACATGAACAGAAACTTTTCAAAAGAAGACAAAATAATGGCCCAAAAACATAAGAAAAATTGCTCAACATCTCTAATCATCAGGGAAATGCAAATCAAAACCACAACGAGTTATCACTTATCTCCAGTGCGACTGGCCTTTATCAAAAAGTCCCAAAACAATAAATGTTTGCATGGATGCGGAGAGATAGGAACACTCATACACTGCTGGTGGGACTGCAAACTAGTGCAACCTCTGTGGAAAGCCATATGGAGATACCTTAAAGAGATACAATTAGAAGTACCATTTGATCCAGCAATCCCATTACTGGGCATCTACCCAAAAGAACAAATGATACTCTATAAGAAAGACACCTGCACCCGAATGTTTATAGCAGCACAATTCACAATTGCCAAGATGTGGAAACAACCCAAGTGTCCATCAATACATGAGTGGATTAATAAAATGTGGTATATGTATACCATGGAGTACTATTCAGCTTTAAGAAACAACGGTGATATCGCCTCTCTTGTATACTCCTGGATAGAGCTGGAATGCATTCTACTAAGTGGAGTATCCCAAGAATGGAAAAACAAGCACCACATGTACTCACCATCAAATTGGTATTAACTGATCAACACATAAGTGTACATATAAGAATAACATCTATTGGATGTCGGGCAGGGGGGAGTGGGGAGGGGGGAGGGAGAGGAGGGGATGGGTACATGCATACACAAAGAGTGCAATGCACATCACCTGAGAGATGGACATGCCTGAAACTCAGACTGAGGGAGGAGGGGGGGTAAGGGCAACATACATAACCTAAACATCTGTACCCCCATAATATGCTGAAATAAAAAAAAAAAAAACTTTTAAGTTTTTAGTTAGACTAATGGATACCCAGAGTAAGAATTACCTTTTCTAGCCTCCGTTGTATCTTTACGTGGCATAGCCAGAACTTGTAGGCAATACCTTTCTTTAAAAATAACTGGCCCACACTTTTTGGTCCTGCTTGGTCTATTTTCCTTTCTTGCCTAGTAGAATATAGGTGGAGCAGCAAACTTGGACCACAAGAAGACCTTGGGAATGGAAATCTATGCATTGCATTCAGAACAATGAGAGGATGAATCTGGTTCCCAAGGACTTTATGGAACAGATCTCCCCTACTGGCATTGTACTTCCCATTTTAGAATTTTATTCAAGATGTAAATAAACTACTCCCTCATTTAAATCATTGTTATTTTTGAGTTTCTGTTACTGGCAACTGGACATTGCCACATCTGATCCATAGTATTGTATCAGCTAATTTCCTTGGACATGAGTGCTAAAACTAAGGTCCTTTTCTGGCATGTATAATATGTCCTATTAAAAGTTTCACTATCTATATAAACATTTTTGCACACTATTTATAAGCTTTATAATGGTAATGACAAGAAGGTGACATTTATATCTGCTATTGAAGTTACTATTGCTAGTTAAAGAAAAAGCACCAAATGTATTTATTGAAAAAATTTCCTTTGACCTGTTCAGGGGAGTTAAACTTTGCACCTGACATTCCAATCAGATGTGAGTTTTAAAATCACTTTGTTATCAACTGGCCAATAATTTAGCTCCACCATAATCTTTGAGAAAAGAAACAAGATATATATGAATAAATAAAATAATCAGTTCCAAAAACATGTTATGAGAAACAAATAGTATGGTTAGTTAAACCATTTATTTATTTAATGAACATTTATTAAACTTTTTTTTCCTCTGCTGATTTATTCCTACCCATGTAAATAAGACAGGTCACTGCCACAGAATTGCATTTTTATATTTAAACAGAAACAATTGCTTCATTATTCTACCATGAATTATTATAGCTTGCCCTTCATAACTTATAACTAAAAATAAATCAGCTTCATCAAGATCTGCTGAAAGCCTAATATAATAATGTAATACTATTTAAACTATTCAGATTCATTGATTGAATGAAAATTTTAATACTTATGTTACCCTTTCATAACTGTAGATAATTTAATGTGTTAACGTATTTAACAAGTGTGTTGAGATGTAGACATGTATCATTCTCTTGAACCCAGTGTTATGGCTGATTAAATTATGAAGGCTATGCATTAAGAAAGACAATATTCCCTCCCTTACACATAATGTTCAAGTTATATAATGACTGACCAGGATGTTTCACCAGAATTTAGACTGAAACAAAAAAAGATGGAGGCTAGAGGGAAGAATGAGGAATTTGGCTATGAGAGAGTAAATGTTAAGGCTGTAACTAAGGAATACCTAAGCAAACAAAGATCCAAGTCAAGAAATTAACAAAGGCAGGATAGATCTGGCAAGTACCTTGGACTCTTGATTAGAAATCAGGTAGATCAGTCATCTGGGAGGAATCGAAGCCATGCTAGAAGACAGAGACCAAAGATGAGAGATTGTGGGCAATGCAAGATCAGAAACTCAAGCCAACAAACCCAGCAGCAAGGGCTCAGATTCCAAGTAGAAGGCTTTGGGTAATAGGCATGGGTAATCAATAGTAAAAATGGGGTTTGTGATTGAGCTAAAGATGCAGTAAGACTGGGGCTCTCTGTATGTTTAGCCTAGGGCTAGAATTTGTTTCATAGTAAGAACTGGCATGAAATTTCAGATACCCTTGGCTGGGAAGAAGGAGGAAGAGAATAAAGAATAAGGCATTTCTTGATACAGGGACCCAAATTCTAGGTATGTTAGACTTCTTTGAGCTAATTTATGAGCATTAGAGAGACAATTGGTTTCAAATGTGAGAATATCAAGTTTTGCTCTTTAGGCTCTAGATCTGAAAGGAAAACGCTTCAACCCAAGAGGTCGAATCACTTTGGGTCATAACAGCCACTGTGAATGCTGCTATGAGAAAAAAGCAATCAGGGTGCAAGAATAAGCAGTATTGTATAAGCAGTATGATGAGCTTCTTAAGATCAGCACACAGATGCTCAACTTTTTTACAGACACTGAACTACTCTTTTACACCAAAATCTGTTTATTTGTCTTGATGTAGGATTGACATCTACCAGAGTTTCCACAGAAATTTCTTTCTTACTCAATTTTACTTACTCTTGCAATTTCATCATTATTACAACATAAAAATATCCTAGTTTCTAAATTTAGATTGATTAAAAAAGCAGAACAATGCTTTTTCTATCCACATGTAGTTAAATTATAGAGTGAAGTCTAATTAATGAATATATTTGTGGTTATTAATAGATAAACATCAACTCATTCTGCAATATTTAACATAGAAAAATAGTCAAGTTTGAATAAGCAATATAGATAAGGAGATAATACTACAAGAAAGTCAACATAAAAGATTCCTAAAATAAAAGAGAAGAAATCTAAAGTAAAGGGGTAAAATTACAAATGGGCTTTGGACAAGCTGTAAGTACTCCAGGCAGTGAAGGATGATTGAAGACTTGAATTAAAAACAGATTCAACCAACAAGAAACATATTTTGTGAAGAAGGACAGATGTAATGGCTTGAGGGGAAGAAAGAAAGTAAGCAATGGAGTGGTGAACAGGAAAGAGTGACTCAGATACACAACCACAGAGACATGATCAAGAGAAGATGAGATTGGAAAGTACAAAATGAATGAACAGAGACTTACTTCGCAAGTCAAGCAGGAAATTTCAAATTAGTTTCAGAGTTTCATTAGACATAGTGAAATGGTAGCTGATACATAATTCACCTCTCCCATTCATAAAATTCTTGAGGTAGGAAGAGGGGAGTTTGCAAGGAAACAAACTAAGGAGAAACCCAAAGAAATTAACACCTGTCTACACATAAGAAACCCCAAGTGGGAAAAAGATTTCAAGCAAGGGACAACACATCAATAACTTAATTTAGTACGCAAAGTACTGTGGTATGGGTGAATGGCTTTAGGTTCATGCTTTGCCTCCACCTCTTACAAGGTCATCTCATGTAAGCTCTTGGCTTCTTTGACCAAAAAGATCTTCATCTATAAAGTGTGGATACAACATATATTTAATAAAATATCATCAAATAAATTGTGCTAATGTACTATGTAAAATGATGGATGTTTATTATTATTGAAAAATAAAAGCAGGTATTTATTTTAGAATATTTTAAAGCAGAAGAAACAACTTGGAGAAGTTGAATTCTAAGCCCACGGGGAAATAGGGATACAGCAGACATTCACCCAAGGCAATCCAGCTATCGAATCCATGACTCTAAGGTACTTGGTTATACTGCCTCAGTCCTTGATTCCAGGGAATTTAAAAAAATCTAGTTGAGGGGAAAATATGTGGAATCCTGAATAATAAGACAACAAAAAACATCACAAAGGAGATCATGATCCCATGTTAGACGAGTGCTAGAGATAGGGAGATTTATGCCCACTGCTCAGATGTACCAACCACCTGATTTTCATCATGTCAACATGACTACACACAACAAAGGAGAGTTGATATGGAAAGAGCAAAACAACGTGCCATTAGGGAAGGAGAATAGGGTCTGGGCAGAAAAAATTCAATGGCTAAAATAGAGAGTCTTTATGGAGGGTTCTCAAGTGAAGCAGCCCAGACACCCAAAGGCAGTGGCCCAGAAAGAAATAACGGCTGCAAATGTTTATTCATTCAACATATAGAATGTAAGCAATTATATTAAAACAACTCATCAGTCACTATTTGAGCAATGGTGAAAATGACTGAAATAAAATATACTAACCAGAAAGCAAAATTCAATAAAAACCATATGCCAAACAAAGAAAACAATTTTTTTAAAAAAAATTAATGGACAGACAAAAAAAAAAATACTACTAGGTAAGAGCAGAGACTCTGGTGTCAGCTTGATTTTACAACCCCAAATGAGCTGCTGAATCTCCATTCATGTAAATTTGTGTGCCACAAATATAGTTTTTGTCCCACAGACAAGCCAATATTCCTAAGACCAGTGGCATAGGCAACACTTCCAAACTGCTTCACAAACTTGGGGTACACATAAGGTCGCTTCTTTTTTATTTTCCCAATTAATTGCTTAAGCCCATACCTGCCATTTTAGAAATCAGATCAAAATATCCCTTCGAGCTCCACCTTTCCCCGAATTCTCCCAGTAGAAAAGAGGTTCATTCTACCTTCTGTACTTAAACAGAGAAAGAGAGCTGGTTCCACCATGACTTCTTTCTGCTACATGGTGTTGCTGTTGAAAGTTGGTCCTATGGTCTATCAGATAGTGTGTGTCCACTGGTGACACATACACCCCTGCTTAGGCCATGGAGATCATGAAAGAAGTATGAACTCACTCATCAGGGGATAAACCTTCCTGAAGTCGCCCCACAGTTGGTTCCCAAGGTCACATAGGTTTGTTTTCATTCTTTACCACGTTAAAGACTAAAGCCCCAGAATTGGAGTCTTTTTTCCCTCCGTAAAGATCTGGGAATGTTTTGCTTTGAAACCCAAAAGTTCTGATTACATCATTTTCCCCCGACAAGGAGCCTTCTCAAAAATTTTCCTAAGGAAGGATACCCTCAATGTCTCCTGGGCATTACCGCCTTCCACCCCCCTATACACACACTTCTAAAGGACCAACTTTAGTGTTCCCAAGGTGATTCACTGGCCTAAAGAAACTCCCTAAGGGATTGTAAGATAATCACTTGCTATTTCTCTATTGAGTCTATGTTGTTTTTGAAATTAAGTGTAAGCACAATTAGTTTATTTTACACTTAATGTCAAACAATCCTCATTTGTGTGTACCCATGCTAAGTAAGTTGTGGGATTTCTCCATTCAGTTCTTGTTGCATGCAGAATAGCATCCACGGCTTCTGAAGCCCCACGTAATCTGGCTTTCTGAATCTTATCTCATACCACGTAACTCACTGCCCCAGTAACATCACCTTCTTTTCCATCCTTGAACATATTGAGCTCCTCCTGCTCATTCTTGGACCTGGTGCTCCCTCTGAAGACTTTCCCGTGACTCTTCAAATGCCTGGCTCTGTCCAACTCTTCACTTCTCAGTTTCAATGTCACCACCTCAAGAGAATTCTTCCCTGAATTCCCTCTCTATAGCCATTCTTTAATTGTATCACTCTATTTATTTCTTCTGTAATACTTACCACTATTAAAATTTATCTTTCTCTGTTTACTTGTTTATAGGTGCCCACCCCTACTAGAAGAGTCCTTCTCTGCTTGATTCATTTCTGTGTATACAACTCCTAGAATAAATAATTCCTGACACACAGAGGGAACTCAACAAATATTTCATAAATGAAATGTAACGCAAAGTATAACATTTTTATGTTTATTTGTAAGTTGCACATATCTGTGCTGTGAGAATCAAATAAGAAAACAGTCTATCAGAGCCCTCTATACAGCACCATTACAAGTGTGTAATTAGTTGTACATAAAATATTAGAAATAGAGAACTGATAAGTTCTTAAGTGGTTACCTACCAGACTGTGAACTCTTTGAAGGCAGAAACCACATCTATTCCCCTTATCGCTGTTTATCCCATGCTTAGCTTAGTGTCTGCCATGTAAATAAGTATTTGTTGAATGAACAAGTCAATCAATCAATGATCACAGCATCTCTCTGCCACCAGAGAGACATCTATCTACAAGGAATAAATTCAACTGTAGTCCTTCACAAGGAGTGACATCAACATTACATCTTCTATTCTTCATTTGTTCATTCATATGAATTATTGAGTACCTACTATGTGCCATGCACTATGCTAGATGCTGAGGATACAATAATAAAAACCAACAAACCAACAATGTCCTTGCTCTCACGGGATCTCAGAGTAGGACAAGAAAGATATTAATCACATAATTACAGAAATAAATTTATATAGTTGCAACTGAGATGAACGCGAGAGAATGGATTTGAATTACTTTGGAAATTGTAAAGCTTTACTATTTAAACCAGATGTTATAAAGTTTCTCAGACAGAACATAGAGTTTGGTCATTAAAGAAAATTTTCTAAAGAGATAGCTTTAGAAATAAACTAAATAAATTAATATTTTTGGCTCATCCACATAGGTTTAGAAAATTAAATTAACTACAGAACAACTCATATGTTCAAACATTTGTTTTCAGGGGAAATTTCCTCTCTCTTTATCCTTAAGTTGGTCAGTTGCCTTTAAAGTCACCTATATTTGGAATGTCTCTTCATGCTGCCAAAATGAATATTTCCTTTTCTGAATTACATTTGTCTCACTGAATTCCTTTGACATGAGAAGGACTGGATAAAAACTTATTTATTTATTATTTAAACCATCAGCCTACAAAAGATAAAAAGGTACTATTTTATAGTACCTTGTATAGTTACAAATATTCTCCTTACATGGTACATTAGAAATTATCTCAAAAGTATCCCAGGTGATTCTGATGTTACCTTGGATATATTGATTGTTTTTCTGTGTTGATTTTCATTCCTAAATCTTCAATATACATTTAATAATCTCATCCAATTCTATAAGATTCCTAAGAAATTTTTAAATCAGATTGGACTTTGGGGAAAAAAATCCATTGTGGATATCCTTATGTGATAAACTTTTTGGTTGTATCCTTTGTGGTTTACATGACAGCTTTAGTTTGTGTCTTTTTTCCACTTGGAAATTTCTTACTATATATAAAGCCTGATACAAGTAGACATTCAAAATTTAAACTATTCAAACATTACAGGTTCACTGAATGAATTTTTGGGAATTAAAACCACAGAAAACTTGAGTTTTACCTGTATTACAAGTAATTACTAGAATATTTTATACAGTTTATAGCTTTGCTACCACTATCAGAGTATCTTATATTTTTAGGCAAGGAGTACAAATATACTCCTACACTTGTGAGCACACTCTGTGTGTTCATGTGTGTATAAACTAGCATCTACAGTTTTATTAGATAGTACTTTCAGATCAATTCTTAACGCATTTATCAAGTCTGTAAATACTGTAAGAGTCTTTGCTCATTTGCTTTCAATCTCTTTTTCTCCTTTTCATTTGTCTGCTTTCACTTTTCTTTCTTCCCTCCCTGCCCTCCTCCCTTCTCTTCTTTCTTCTCTCTACCTCCACCCCTTCCCTCCTTCCTTTTCTCCCTCCTTCTTTTCCTCCTACCTTCCTGATTTCCTTCCTTCCATCATTCAGCCCTACTTTCCATTGGGCCTTCCTTAAGATTTTTTCTATTGGCAGTACATTCACGTGCATCTATTTATACATAATATTTTAACTCCTCCATAGGGCCTTTCCCTAATTTTTTGCTATTTCTAACAATTTTGCAATTATAACATTATATGTCATTTCTCGTCATGCAAATATTTCTGTAAGATAAATTTCCTGAAGTGGAATATCTAGTTCAGAGAGTAAATACCTTTGTAATTTTATAGATTTTGTTTTCCATAGTTGTAGTGATTTATCATCTCACAGGCAATGCATGAGGGTCCCTGACCCCCACGGACCCACGAGCAGAGTATAATCAAGCTTGTAGATTTTTGTCAATCTAATGGATGAAAATGGTACCTTAGCAGAGTTTTATTTAACTTTTTTTCTTAGTGGAAGTGGTATTGAACATCTTTTCTTAAGCTTTTAAACCAGTCATATGTCCTTTTCTGTAAAACCATCCATTAACATCCTTAAACACACTGTTCATATTTTATGCCCACTTTTCTATTGGGTTGTTAATCTCCTTCTCACTGATTTTTAGGATCACTTTATACATTAGGAAAATTATACCTTTTTTTGTCTGTAATATGATTTGCAAATATTTTTTCCCAGTTTGTTGTTTACATTTTGACTTATCCATACAGAAGTTTTTATTTTTGCCGTGCTTTAATTTACAAATCTTTTCTTTTGAGCTCCTACAGGGAGCTCCAGAACAAAGACTGTGCATTAGAGAAGTCTCACATCAGTCAGAAAGGGCCAGGCTTTAATTCACTGCCAGGCTAAGTAACTGGCTGGAGTTGCAGGAGAGAACTCGTCCTTGCTGCCAATGCTGTGGCCCATTCTAAAGGCACGACAGCTTGAGGCTGTAGCTAACTGCACACCTCCTGGCAGGTTTGCTCTTGAAGTGGTATCCGAGTGAAAGATCTCCATGGCTGCCACACACATTTTATAACTTATACACAAAAATGCACAGATCTTAAGTGTACACAGTATAACAAGTTTGACAAATTTATGAATCCATTAGCCCATCCTAAACAAGGTTTAGAATATTTCCTTCACAAAAAAAGTTCCCTCTGGCCTTGGACCCAAGCAATCCCCCTTCCCTCTGCTCACCCCTCTTTCCCCAAGCCCCTGCCCCATATACACATACACGCTGAGGCAACCACTGTTCTGATTTTTATTATCGTAGTTTATTTTGCCTGCTTTGAACTTCATATCCGCACATGTTCTGTATTGTTTCTGGCTTCTCTCATGCAATACTATGTTTTTTATATTCATACATGTTATTGAATATATCAGTAGTTTTAAATTTCTTTATTCCTTTGTATGAATATACCACAATTTCTTTATCCGTTTTCCTTTTATGGACATCTGGGTTGTTTCCAGTTGTTGGTTATTATAAAGCTACTCTGAATATATTTTGTACAAGGGTGTGTGTGTGTGTGTGTGTGTGTGTGTGTGTGTGTGGACATGTGTTTTCATTAACCTTTGGTAAATACCTAGGAATGGAATTACTGAGTCATACAGTAAGTGCATGTTAAATTTATGAGAAACTGATAGTTTCCCAAATCATTTGTACCATTTTGCACACAAACACCTGGCTGTGTTTGGACTGGTATTTAATTGGATCTATATTCCAATTTGGGGTGAATTGACATCTTAACACATTCAGTCCTCCAGTCAGTGAACATCACAGAGCTCCCATTTTTTTAAGTCTTTTTAATTTTCTATCAGAAATGTTTTTTTAAAGGTATAAAGAACATGTAATTACTTGTTAAAGATATTCTTAAATATTTCATGTTTTTGTGCTCTTGTAAATAGTATTGTTTTTAATTTTTCATTGTTTAGTTATTCATTGCTATCATGTAGAAATAAAGTAAACTTTTGTACATTGACCTTGTAGTCTGTGAACTGCCTAAAATCATTTATTAGTTCTAGCTATTTGTTTTGTTTGTAGACTCATTTGTATTTTCTATGTACTCTATCATGTTGTCTTCCAAAGATAAAAATGTAATTTCTTCCTTTCCAACATTATGCATTTACACGTAATTTCTTTCCCTTGCTTTATCTCACTGGTGAGGACCTCTAGTACCAAGGAAGTGGTGAGAGTAGACATTATCACCTCGTTTCTGATCTTTAGGAAAAGCTGTTCAATATTTCACCATTAAGTTTCCTCTTCATTATGGATCACACTTTCTTGCTTCACTGAATGTCTTATTTTTAAAAATTCCATTCCCAACATTATGTATAAAATACTAGTGTTATTTTGTTTTATTTATTTCCCAAACAAAACAAGCCCTTTTCTTATTTGGCTATTAGAGGAAAGGCTCTTTATTCTGACTCTTTCTAGGGTTTGAGTTGAGCTGAGCCTGGGCCACAGCTTTTGTTAGGTTGAGTTCACCTACCTTTAGAATGGGAGTTACGATGGCACTCTTCTTAACTATAGAGAATCCATTTCAGCCCAGAACAGTGGCATGTGCCTGTAGTCTCAGCTAATCAGGAGGCTGAGGTGGGAGGATCACTTGAGGCCAGGAGTTTGAAGCTGCAATGAGCTATGGTTGTGCAACTGCACTCCAGCCTGGGCAACAGAGTGAGACCACATATGGAAAAAAAAAAGAAATTCATTTCATCTGAGTACTCAGTCCATCAAGCCTTCCTTACATGAAAGACTGATAGTTAAATTCCATAGAAAAGTATAATTTTTATTTTGTCCCAGATATTCTTGTTAGGATAAACATGAAAATCTTTCATATTCTTTATATTCTAAACCACTAACATATCATTTTATTGTTTTTCTTGCTGTGTGTGTGTGCGTGTGCATGCACGTATGTGTGTATAAATCTTCAAATATTCAGGAGAGTTCAATTTTGTTCTAGTGGTAATCTTTGTTGTCACTTATTGTATTTTCTTCATTGTCTATTGTTACTTGTGCTTCTTTCAATTTATCTTCATTTCTCTGATGATTTTTCTTTGTTTTTAGCATCTTCCCTAAGATTGCTATCTCGGGTTTCATCTTCTCCTCCTTTTGTCTTGTCATATCTTTCCTATGTTCTTTTCTTTCTTAATCCATTTCTTTTTTGTATTTCTCCTTCAAAGAAATTATTGTTTTACAAAAAAAATTTTTGAAGTGTTTCTCACAATTTTTGTCTTCTTTATGGCCACCTTTTGGTAGCCTGTAATAAATTTTGCTGCTGTCTTCCACATGTTCATCTTATAGTATCTTTGTAATGAGGCTAAGCCAGTATCCTTTATTACTCATTATTGAATAAGTTGAATTTCCTGGACTAGCTATTTGCAAGAAGTTCTTGGTTAGGAGGCCACGATAATCTTTCAAGCTCTATAACTCAAAGATTCTCTCTTCTGCTTCCTATAAATACAGCATACCATTGTTCATGATGGTTTGTTTAGCCCCAAACCAGGTTCGGCAGTGTTTCTGCTGGCATCCTTGTTTACTTAATCTCTTATACCGTTGAAAACAAGCAGTGTAACTTTTTCTCTTTAGAAAAAGCATTTTTTCAGCTGCTTTTGAGATCTGCTTTATTGAACATTTTCACCACTTTTTTCACTTCCTAACCTGCAACTTTGTTTAGGTCTCAGCTGCTCTTGGTAGCTCATACATGCACTTAAAAATTGCTTATTATGTTGTTTGCAAGCTTTTAAAAATTATCATTTTCCTTACTGTTTTTGTATGGTTTCCAAAAGAAGGGGGAAAATGCCCACTTGCACAACCAGGTTCATGTCAGAAGTCACCTAAAGGTGTTTCAGAGAGACCTAAGTTCTAACTCTTGTCTTATAAGACACAGTGTTTTATCTACTCTCCTGAATAATATGAATCACAATTATAAACACAGTAGTCAAGGATGGAAAATGATGTTTGCTAATTTGTCTTATCAAAGAACATGTGGAATATTTCCCAGTAGCTCCTACTAAGAGAAATTCTATTCAACTGCAATTACTAGAGCAATTCAGCTATCAAAATACTTGATTTGTCATCTGGAAAGGGATTTTGTGCTAAAATAAGCATTCTAAAACTCCAGAAACCATCAGAGAAAACTGTAGGGTAGCCTTCATGCCTAGAGCACTAAGGCATGAAGAAGAATGCCTGATAGAGTTACATGAGCTATGAGGGGGTTTTAAGTGCAAGGATACATTGCACTGTGAAATTAGAGCAGGCATCGAAGCTGAAGGATGGCTCCTAGTGAGTTTTCTTTTGGGAACAGTAAGAAATCATCAGAACAAAGGTCACAGAAGTATTTTATGCAGCCAACCACTTTCGACTTTTTGTGGCTATGGAACTGATCAAGTCAGTGAAGACTGAGAGCATGGGGGCATGGACCATAAAGAAAAAGTAAAGCAAAAACACACAAGGAAATAAATATGTATAGTAATTTTTATATAGACATAGTATTTTATAAAAATTATTTATTTTTTAATATACCTTGAAAATGTAGAATGATGAAGGATAATGAGGAGTCTTGCCTTCATCCTCTTCCCTTGTTTTATCTGGCTCCATATAACGTATTTCTCCTCAACTTTTTTCCCTTCCATGTAGAAAATGATGTTTGTGTCACACTAAAGTAGACTGGAGAGATATTAGGTGCATTAGTTAGTGAAAAAAATGACAACCTTTCATTAAATAATTATGATAAGAAAAACAAAATACAACTACTAGGAAAGATATTAAACATTGAATTTCTATAATGTTTCAAAATAAAGTATTGTCGAAATTTTAATGAGAAAATTGAGCTTGCTTTTCTGGCCATAATACTTTAATAGCGGGTTTTGTGTGTGTAATGCCTAAAGAAACTTCCTGGATAAGCTTATGATTAAAGGAATAATAGGTAAAGTGTTTGTGACAGTGTCTAGGAAATAGTAAATGCTATTTAACTGCACATAGAATTTTGTTGGAAAATTTTAAATCTTTTTTATAGTCATTCAAAGTTACAACAGCTAAAATTACGTTTGAAGAAGCTGACAATTCTTCCTAGTTTTCTTGAAAATTTCCATGTTAAAACTTTTTCATAATAATGGAAATCATTCTTGTATTTAGTAAATTTTTTAAGTCTGGTAAGTAAAAATAATCACGAAGCTCTAATTTACAAACCATATATTGTTAGAGCAATCATCTTGCACCTCACTTGAACACCAAAAGCCAAATCAGTCACTCAGAAAAATCTCACAGAAGCAAAGACAGAGATCTAGAGCTTCCATTTGAAGCTACACCCACTCCAACCCTTTACTACCCACACTTATGGGCACCTGGAATATAAGCTTTTTCTGGTCTCAAACTCCTGACCTCAAGCAATCCTCCTGCCTCGGTCTCCCAGAGTGCTAGGATTATAGGTGTGAGCCACCATGCTGGGCCAATATAAGCTTTTTCTGTAGGTACATAGGTTCCTGGTCCAGTGGCACATCCTGCAATTTCCTGCTGAAGTAGAGATCCAGGTGGTAGAGCTAATCTTTGCCAGTGCTCAGCACATTGAGGAAAAGCAACTAGTGACAGATGTCACTCATCATACTTGCCACCCTTGGTGATTTCAATACATATCATGAGATTCTACCAAGGTGTGACTATAAGGAGTCCTATCTGAGGCTTCTCATGACAAAAGTGACTGTTCTGGAGGTTCTGGCTGCTTGGAAGGTTGAGGGGATCAATATCTTGCTGCTTGCCAGTGTATTCTAGCACACTGGTTGTGAAACTCTGAAACAATGTATTACCTCCCAGGTAATAGGTTTTCAGTTGAACTGAGGCCCTTAAGTCCTTAACAACATGAAATGAGTAATTATAGCAGCTACTAATACAAGCCATAGAGAGGAATACTTTTAGTGATATTGGGAAGAAACTGGAAATAGTTTTAGAGAATGCAGGCAACTGGAAGAAGTTATAGTTCAAGTATCAAAAGGAGATGAGTTTGGCTCTAGATCCTAGTGGTATAATGACCAAATGTTTTCATTTTTGTGCCTCAATTCCCTACCCATATTAATATTTAATATACATTACACATTAAGAAATGCACTTTATTCTGTACCAGTAGTTCTCAAACTTTCCATCTCAGGACCACTTTACACTCTTAAAAACTATTTAAGACCTCAAAGAGCTTTTGTTGTGGGGTTATGTCTATCAATATTTACTTCATTAGAAACTGAAACAGAGATGTTTTAAAATATCAATTAATCTATTTAAAATAACAAGAAACCTATTACATGTTAAATACGTTATATATTTAGCAAATATAAATTTTTCCAATCAAAAAAATTTACTGAAGAGAGTGGCTTTATTTTACATTTTTTGTAACTCTCTTTAATATCTGAGATATATATATAATATTTTATTATATATATTATGTATATTTAGCCCTAATATATATATATATACACACACATATATATATATATTAGGGCTAATAAAAGACAGCTGGATTTCTATATCTACTTCTGCACTGAATCTGTTGCGCCAGCATACATCATGTAGCCTTTGGGAAACTCATTTAAGAATGAAAATTAAAAAGGCAATTAGACTTTTGCGGCCTTTGCCAAAGTAGCAGTGGCCAAAATGAAGTTCAATCCCTTTGTGACTTCTGACCAAAGCAAGAACCACAAAAGGCATTTCAATGCACCTTCCCACATTTGCAGAAAGATTACGTCTTCCCCTCTTTCCAAAGAGCTGAGACAGAAGTGCAATGTTCCATCTGTGCCCATCTGAAAGGATGATGAATTTCAGGTTGTTCAGGGACACTAGAAACATCAGCAAATTGGCAAAGTAGTCTGGGTTTACTGGAAGAAATAGGTCATCAACATTGAATGGGTGCAGCAGGAAAAGGCTAGTGGTACAACTGTCCATGTGGGCATTCCCCCCCAGCCAGGTGGTTGTCACCAGCCTTAGACTGGACAAAGACCATAAAAAGATCCTTGAACAGAAAGTGGAATCTCACCAAGTAGGAAAGGAAAGGGGCAAATACAAGGAAGAAACAATTGAGAAGATGCAGGAATAAAGTAATCTTACATACAACTTTCTTTAACAGCTGCTAAAATGAAGAGGGAGAAAGGCAATTAGCAACTTAGTAAGAAAATAGTTTAATCTCACAGACTTCCTGAAGGGTTGGGGGAGGACCAGGGATCTCTTGACCACGAATTGAGAATCAGTACACTATCCTGATTATTATATGGGTGCTATGGCAAGAGTGATGATGAAGTTCCTAAACACTACTGATTTGTATCTGAAAAGTGAGGTATAAAATAATGGCTTCTGGAAAGGTCTCTTTGGTGTTTTCTTCAGAAGAATAAGGAAGTGTTTCAGCTAAAGCTGTTTACTCTCTCTGGTGTACATTTTTGGTTTGTAGAAAGAAACTCTTGCTCAATAGCAAACATGCAAGATAATAGATCTAAACAAAATTAGTCACTTCCCAGAAGCATTAATTGATGAATTAAATTAATTAAAGTAATAGAATAACTTTATTCAGTGCAATCAGATAAAAATCATTCTATTAAGAATTATATTAATAATGTTCCCTTGAAGACAACACAGTATAACAAAATAGAAAGTTAAGAATTAAGTGTTTAAAAAATACTATTCCACTTACAAAACATGTTTCACAGATTTTTCTCTCTTATTTTTTAAATTGACAAGTAAATGTTGCATACATTTGTAGTATACATGATGTTTTGAAATATGTACACATTGTGGAATGCTAAATCAAGCTAATTAACATATGCATTATCTCACATATCTTTTTGTGGTGAGAACACTTAAGTAGATACTAAGTAGATACTCTCTTAGCAATTTTCAAGCCTGTAATACATTGTTATTAACTATAGTCACTATGTTTTACTATAAATCTCTTGAATTTATTCCTCCTGTTTAACTGAAATTTTGTGTCCTTTGAACCAGTCCCTAATCCCTCTGCCCCTGGTAACCACCATTCTACTCTCTACTTCCATGAGTTCAACTTTTTTAGATTCCACATATAAGTGAGATCATGTGGTATTTGTCTTTCTGAGCCTGGCTTATTTCATTTAACATAATGTCCTCCAGGTTCTTCCATGTTGTAGTAAATGACAGGATTTGCTTCTTTTATTAAGGTTGAATAGTGTTCCATCATGTATAAACAGCACATTTTCTTTATACATTTGTCTACTGATGAACATTTGGGTTGTTCCCACCTCTTGACTATTGTGAATAATGCTGCAATGAACATGAGAGTGCAAATATCTCTTCAAAATACTACTTTCATCTAGTAGTGGGATTGCTAGATCATACGGTAGCTCTGTTTTTAATTTTTTGAGGCACCTTCATACTGTGTTCCATGATGGCTGTACCAATTTACATTCCCACCGAACAGTGTACAAGGGTTTCCTTTTCTCTACATCCTTGCCAACACTTACTGTCTTTTGTCTTTTTTTAAGATAGTCATTCTAATAGGTGTGAGGGAATATCTCATTGTGGTTTTGATTTGCTTTTCCCTATAGATTAGCGATGTTGACCATTTGTTCACATACCTATTGGCCTTTTTATGTCTTCCTTTGAGAAATGTCTATTCAGGTCCTTTGTCAATCTTGAAATTGAGTTTTTGTTGTTGTTGTTGTTATTGAGTTGTTTAAGTTCCTTACGTATTTTGGATATTAACCCCTTATCGGATGTACGTTTGGCAAATATTTTCCATTGGTTGCCTCTTCGTTCTGTTGACAGTTTCCTTTGTTGTGATGATGGGTTTTCTCATAGACTACTCCTCTAGTATATTTAAAATGCAAGTCTAATATGTGTGAGTGTGTGTGTGTGTGCATGTGTGTGTATTCTCCTAAACCCCAAAATACAGCAAAAACAAAGAAAAAACAAGATAGCTTTTTAAAATAAATTATTTGTTTCAACAGAGCTGGAGGGATTACTAACAGATTAAGCAGTTTCCCGAAACCAAAGGATGTTTTATAATATTTATTCTTGCTTATTTTTAAAAAAACATTATGATATATAATAATACAAGTCTCTAGAATTTATGGAATGTTTAAAGAGTATTTTAATATATATATGTATATGTGTATATATATGTATATATATGAATATACATATATAGTGAAGTAACAAAATCCAGGCCACAAGACAGTCTGAGGATGGAAGTTTACCCCAAACTCACACTGAAATAGAGATGCAAAAATCCTAAACAAAATATTAACAAATAATATGGATGATCTCAGAAACAGCATTGAGTGAAACAAGACACAAATACAGACATGCACAATTTCATTTACATAAAATTCAAAATCAGACTATATTATACCATATTATTTGGGAATGAATATATGTGTGGTACAGCTATAAAGAAAATGAAGAAAATTATTATAAAATTTGAAATAAAGGTAATCTCAGGAGCAGGGATTTATGATTAGAGAGGGGTTCATGGAGGAATTATTTTTTGATGCAGGCTATGTTCTATCTTTTTAGATGTGGCCTCACAAGTTGGGGACTGTTCCCCACTTTTCTAACCTCTGGAAGAGTTCGTGTAGACTTGAATTATTATTTTTCAAATGTCTGGTAGAACCAGCTATCAAAGCTATTCAGGGTTGAACTTCCCTATATGAAAAAATTTTAGCTTACTGGTTCAATTAATTTAATGGCTACAGGATTATGCAAGTATAGTATTCAGGTGACATAATACTGTTAAATTATATTTAAATGAATTTTCCATTTTATCTAAAGTTTCAATAATATGGGCATACATTTGCTCAAAATATTGTCATTTTTTAAATTTCTATAGCACCTGTAGTGAATTCTGTAATTATGATTTTAGTTATTTGTGACTGCATTATTTTCATCGGTGTCACTGAAGGTATGCCAGCTCTATTAGTATTTTCAACAAAACAACTTCTGGATTTGTAGATCCTCTCCATTCTATTTTGGTTTTATTTCATTATTTTTTTTAAGTTACTCTTTCCTTCATTCTTTTGATGTCCTATTTGATGTTCTTTTCCTAACTTCTTTAGATGGATGGGTAGCTACTTAACATACAGCCTTACTTCTTTTCTACCATAAGCATTTGAGTATAATCTCCCTCTACATGCTGCTCCAGGTGCATCCCATAAGTTTCAATGTGTAGTATTGCTTAATATCATTCAAAATATTCTAATTTTTTATTAAAAATATTTTGACTAAAAATAGTTCAAAATATTTTCTAATTTTATATTTTATTTATTTGACCCAGGGCTTATTTAGAAGTACATCTCTTAATTTCCAATGATAGAGATTTTCTGGTTATCTTTCTGTTGTTCATTCCTAGTAAAATTGTACTGTAGCAAAAGAATGCACTCCATATGGTTCAGTCATTTGAAAATTCAGTGCACATGTTTATCATCCTGTGTATAGTCAATTTCTGTAAATGTTCCATGGATGCTTTAAAAGAATTTAGGTTCTGCAGTTGTTGAGTATACTGTTCTACATATGTCTATTAGGTGAACTTATTAATTCTCTTATTCAAATCTTGTGGAATCTCAGTGACTTTTGTCTTCTCTCCTATAGTTATTAAGCAATCCATGTTTTAAAAAAATCTCTACCTCCTATAGTTCTTTCAATTTCTACTTTGTATATTTTGAAGCCATGTTATGGGGTACATTAAAACATAAAAGTTTGTGTCACAACTCTTTTAGAATTTGTCTAGGTTTTCTTTTTTTTACTGGAAAACCTCAACAACAACAACAAAACAGAAAGTTGTTATATTTTCCTGGTGAATGGAAACTTTAACCATTATAAAATGCCTTTCTTAATTCCCAATAATGTTTCCTATCTTAATTTTTTTTTCTGAATTTCATATGCCATATCAGCATTTTTTTCATTAGTATTTACATTATGTACTTCTTCCTATCTTTTACTTTCAACCTTTATGCTGTCTTATGTTTGAGATATGTCTGTTGTTAACAACATACAACTAAAATTTTTAAAAATGCAGTCTGACAACTTTTTAACTGGATTATTTAATTCATTGATAATTAATGTTATTACTGATATATCTGGATTTAAATCTATATATTTTCTTTGTGCTCTTTTGTCTTATAACTTTTTCTTTTGTCACTTTCATCTCATCTTCCATTGTTTTTTATTATTCTATCATTTTCTTCTACTAGTTTGGATGTTATACCTGTTTTATTCCTTTAGTGATTATAGATATTACAATACACATACCTAATTAATATATTTACCTTTTACAGATAATAGAACCTTAGATCACTCATTCCATTTAGTCCCCACCCAGCTCCTACGTTTTAATTTCATGTCCTTTTTAGCCCAGAAGACATTATAAGCATTATCATTTTATAAAGTCAGTTTGCTTATATTTAACGACGTACTTACCACTTTTCCTGCCCATCATTCATCCCTCAACCTTGGACATTCATCTAGGAACCTTTATCTTCTGCCTGTAGTAGTTTTTGTTTGTTTGTTTTAATGTCCTCTAGTGAGACTCAGTAGTTAGCTGCAAAGGTTCTGTTATTTTAATATACTCCATTGTCGCTCTGGAGAGTTAGCTACTTAGCTATCACTCTGGTCTTTCCTTGGAGAATAGTCTTTCTCTGGCTGCCTTTAAGGTTTTTCTTTTTATTATTGATGTTTTGCATATTCACTATGATGTATCTCAGTGTGGCTTTTTAATTTACAGTGCTTAAGATTCACTGGACTTCTTAAATCTGTATTGTAGTGTCTTATTAGTTCCAGATAATTCTCCATGTTTTATCTTTCTCACATTTCTTAATTACTATCTGTGTCCTCATCTATAAAATGAAAATAATAACAGTAATCATCACAAATGTAAGTACCTGTTGATAAGATATAAACTGCTTAGCACATAGTGCTCAATGATTGATAGCTGCTATCATTATAGCACTTAAAGTGACTCTTCTCCCAATTTGCCTTACTGTCATAAAGTATTAGAAATATGCAGATAAATTCAGAGATAGGCAGAAATTAAATAATCACTAGTTAAGAAAAGTAGAAAATTAAAGCACTTTCCATGGCCTTGAAACCAAAAAGAGTTAGGTTAAACACACTCTTTATAACCTGCAGTAAGCTCTTTAAATTCTTCAAGCCCTACAATCCTTATTTGTAAAATGAGGATCAAGAAAGAAAAGAACACAGGAAAGGTGTGACAGCTTGTTCTAAATTTAAATGGAATTCTACGATGCTTTTAATATTTAAATAAAAGGCAAAAATGAAACTATTAAAATTATTTTGGCAACTTATGTAAAGTCAAAGAGCATTATAATAATTCCCAATTTTAATACTCTAAACTTTTTTTGAGCAGGAAAGAGTATTTCAGAACTTTCATGAGATTACATTTACTAAATAAATTTGCTAAGGTATGTCTGTTGTATTCATTCAGCATTTTTAAACCTATTACATATCAGGCACTGATGGTGCCCAAGGTTTAAAGGTGAATGCCCTTGAAGAGCTCATAGTAGATGATCCAGATATTTAATCAAATAAATATAATAAAATGTGAGCAATGAGAGAATAGTGATACATACAATAGGCTATGAGAACATAGATTTCACAGAAGACATATAATGTAAGCAGAGGAGATGGTCCAGCCAATGAAAATAGGGTTTAGGTGTATAACGTGAAAATTTGCCATACATGTTTAGCATCCCTAATCTGAAAATCTGAAGTCCAAAATCCAAAATATTCCCAAATTGAAACCTTTTTGAGCACTGACATGACACCCTAAGTGGAAAATTCTACACCTGACCTCATGTGACAGGTCTCAGTCAGAATGCAGGTACAGAACACAGTTTATTCCGTGATCTCAAGGAAAAAATAAAATTGCCTTCAGGCCTGTGTACAAGGTGTATATGAAACATCAATGAATTTCGTTTTTATAGTTGGGTCCCATCCCAAGATATCTCATTACGCATATGCAAATATTACAAAATCCAGAAATATCTGAAATCTGAAAGACTTTTGGTCCCAAGCACTTTGGATAAGGAATATTCAACCTGTACTTGGAAAAGAGCAAACAGAGCGAGAACAAAGGATATGTTCTGTGGAGTAGCGTCAGATGCCACATGAAAGATAATTTGGGGCCAGACTGTGCAAGTTTCCATGTGCTATGTTGAGGGGTTCGGACTTTTATTCCACAGATATTGAGAAGCTACTGAAATGTTCTATCACCTAACAACAGTGACAGAATCAGATTTCTACTTTTTGGAGAATAATGGACACTAGTATACAAGATTGGCTAGAGTGAAAAATCAGAGGCCACCCAGTTAGAAAATTATCACAATATTCAAAGGAGATATAAAGAGATAAGCATAAAAACATAGTCATAAAATGCTTTCAATGCATTGGGAGAATGCCCTTTGAACCTAGAATAACTGCTTCTCAGATTTGCTATTGGCTTCAAAATTTATAAATTGCATTCGTATTTGTATAGCATAAAAATTTATTAGATTCCTTTATGGTATTTCATAGAAAAATGCAATTAAAATTAGTTCCTTTTTGAAAATTACATGCAAAAAAATCCATTTGATTACAACCTAAGGGAATTGTAAAGGTTACTTACAGAAAGAATCTTCATTTCCCCTTTTTTAGAAAAGAACACTGGCTAATGGAGAAGGTGGAAACAATGATCAACTAAGATTAAAACACTATTGCAGTAAAAAATTCAGAATCATGACTTAACCAGCTCTAAGAAAATACCAGTAAGGCTTATTGGAAATGGGGGCTTGGCATAAAAGCATAAAGAATTGAGTTCCTACCCTCCTCCACTCTGCACCCCATCCTGCTGCCTGAACACCCTCAGTTAAGCAGTGACCAGCTCTTTGATCTCTACCCTTTTTAAACAACCAAATGGCTCTTGTTTTGACCCCATGACTAAATTTCCTTCTTGTAACAGGTCTTTTATTTCTACATTGGTAGTTGAGTTGGGTTTTTGTAAAGGAAACTTATAACAAAAAAAGACAATTTAACATATCTTATATCTTGTAATATTTCCAATGTGTAAATTTAAATAACTTCGTGGCTATCCTGACTTTTTCCCATACATAAAAATTTTTCTTTACTAAGAGAGGGCCTTTGTACACAGGCAGAGTAAATTAACTCCTGCCTCCAAGTTGCTGAGAAAATGAATTGCTTGAGAAGATTAGAGTCATTTTCTTTACTTAGAGGTATTCTTGACAACCCACACTGAAATTATATAAGATTAACTCCATTAACACCATTTCCCATTCTTCAAACTAGTAGCTTTTTAGAAAGCAGCATTTAGACTGAATAGTTCAAAGCATATCTTAAGAGGAGATCTCAAAATGCTTAGAAATGCTAATATAAGTATCATTTGAGGATTTAGAATAGGGGGCTGGGAGGTCAAGTGACATACTATTGGTCATAGAGTGAGCCATAAGTGAAATGGAAAGATGCTGCTTGTTTTTCTCATTGCCATTTAGTCTGCATATTCTTTTTGCTGGTACCATTTCAAATCGAATGAAAACTTAAAGGGCATAACATTGGCTAATCCCTCAGTAGCAGAGACATTATTATTATTATTATTATTATTTTTTTGAGACAGAATCTCACTCTCTTGCCTGGGGCGAGTGCCGTGGCGTCAGCCTAGCTCACAGCAACCTCAAACTCCTGGGCTCAAGTGATCCTTCTGCCTCAGCCTCCCGAGTAGCTGGGACTACAGGCATGTGCCACCATGCCCGGCTGATTTTTTCTATATATATTTTTAGCTGTCCAATTAATTTTCTTTCTATTTTTTTGGTAGAGACGGGGTCTTGCTCTTGCTCAGGCTGGTCTCGAACTCCTGAGCTCAGAACGATCCGCCCACCTCGGCCTCCCAGAGTGCTAGGATTACAGGCGTGAGCCACCACGCCCGGCCGGCAGAGATATTATTTTATTTTATTTTTGTCTTTCCCATAGTATCTTGCAGAGTGCCTTTAATTTAGGGTCATTCAAATATTTGTTGCTTAATACGTCACACATTTAACATGGCTTTGTGGCCTATCGAAAAATATACAAAGCAGAGGGCTTAGAAAAACAAATTAAAACAGTACCATAAGACATCAAGC
>RJWJ010009240.1:0-18038 GCA_004363605.1 Indri indri
CTAAGTAGATTCTAGTTATCAGCCCTTTATCAGATTTGTAGCATGCAAAAATTTTCTCCCATTCTGTAGGTTGTCTGTTTGCTCTTGTGACAATTTCTTTGGCTGTGCAGAAGCTTTTTAATTTGATCAGGTCCCATTTATTTATTTTGGTTGTTGCTGTGATTGTCTTTGGGGTCTTCTTCATAAATTCTTTGCCTAGGCCAATGTCTAGAAGAGTATTTCCAACATCTTTGTCTAGAATTCCAATAGTTTCACTCCTCAGGTTTAAATCTGTTACCCAGCATGAGTTGATTTTTGTGAGAGGTGAAAGGTGTGGATCCTGGTTCAGTCTTCTACATGTGGCTATCCAGTTTTCCCAGCACCATTTATTGAATAAGGATTCTTTTTCCCAGTGTATGTTTTTGTCTGCTTTGTCAAAGATTAGGTGGCTATATGAAGATGGTTTTATATCTGGATTCTCAGTTCTGTTCCACTGGTCAATGGCTCTGTTTTTGTGCCAGTACCATGCTGATTTTAATACTACAGCTTTGTAATAGAGTTTGAAGTCTGGTAAATTGATGCCTCCCATTTTGTTTTTATTACAAAAATCTTTATGCACTCAAAATGGAAAACATGGAGGAAATGGACAGATTTTTAGAAACACACAGCCTCCCTAGGCTCAACCAGGAAGAAATAGAATTCCTGAACAGACCAATATCAAAGGCTGAAATTGAAACAGCAATAAAAAACATCCCAAAAAAGAAAAGTCCCGGACCAGATGGTTTCACGCCCGAATTTTACCACACCTACAAAGAAGAACTGATGCCCATCCTGCAGAAATTATTCCACAACATCGAGAAGGATGAACTCGTTTTATGAAGCCAACATAATTCTGATACCAAAACCAGGAAAGGATGCATCAAAAAAAGAAAACTACAGACCAATTTCCCTTATGAATATAGATGCAAAAATTCTCAACAAAATTCTAGCTAACCGAATCCAGGTGCTTATTAAGAAAATAATCCACCATGACCTAGTGAGCTTCATTCCAGAGATGCAGGGATGGTTTAACATATGCAAATCTATAAATGTAATTCACCACATAAACAGAAGCAAAAGCAAAAACCATATGATACTCTCAATCGACGCAGAAAAGGCATTTGACAAATTCAACACCCTTTTATGATAAGAACGCTTAACAAAATAGGCATAGATGGGGCTTACTTAAAAATGATACAAGCCATTTATGACAAACCCACAGCCAACATCATACTGAATGGGGAAAAATTGAAAGCATTCCCACTCAGAACTGGAACCAGGCAAAGTTGCCCACTGTCTCCACTTCTGTTCAACATAGTTCTGGAAGTCCTGGCCACAGCAATCAGGCAACAGAGTGGGATTAAAGGCATATGAATAGGAGCAGAAGAGATCAAACTCTCACTATTTGCTGATGATATGATACTATATCTAGAAAACCCGAAGGATTCAACCAAGAGGCTACTGGAACTGATAAATGCATTCAGTAAAGTTTCAGGATACAAAATCAATACACACAAATCAGAGGCTTTCATATATGCCAACAGCAGTCACACAGAAAACCAAATCAAAGATTCAATTCCCTTCACAATAGCAACAAAGAAAATAAAGTACCTAGGAATATATCTAACTAAGGAGGTAAAAGACCTCTACAGGGAGAACTATGAGACATTGAGGAAAGAAATAGCAGAAGATGTAAACAGGTGGAAAACCATACCATGCTTGTGGGTAGGCAGAATAAACATTGTTAAAATGTCTATACTACCCAAAGTGATCTACAGATTCAATGCAATCCCTATTAAAATACCAACATCATTCTTGACAGATGTAGAAAAATTAATTCTATGCTTCGTATGGAACCAGAGAAGACCCCGCATAGCAAAAACAATTCTAGGCAATAAAAACAAAATGGGAGGCATCAATTTATAACGCTTTCTGACCCCCAGTCTCCCAGAGAGGGAGCTGGTGCGCAGGCAGGGAGGGAGTTGGGAGCAGCTTGCCGCAGTGAGTGTGGCTAGGAGAGAGAGGTGGAGACGGAAGAGAAGGGAGGGGAGCAGGGGGAGCGGGATGAGAAACCTCAGCTGGAAAGCGGAGACAGTAAGAGAGATGCAGGAGCAAGAAGTAATATGTGGCAGGCAGAGTGAAGATCAGGAAGTCTAGTTAAGTTTAAAGAAAACTTGAACGTAGAGAACGTCAGATTCCTAGCTGAGTCGGTGATAATACTATAGAGGGTCAAGTGGCAGAATAGCATTAAGATTAAGAGATCCATTCTTGGGCCAGATTTCCTGGTCATAATTTATATTGCGGCCAGGCTGTATTATAATAGAATAGTTTTCAGATGGGGCCAACTGCCCATAGGAAGAAAAAGGGGAAGGACTTTAGGGATGGTCACACATCCACTTACTGAGAGTCTGAGAGGGGCGTCCCCCACCAGACCTTTGGGTACTGATCAGACATCGGACATCCCTGACTCTGAGGCAGACAAACACTAAACATAAGGTGCTGGCCAAAAGGCGGTTGTCCCCAAGTCCCGGTCCAAACTGAAACTTAGAGAGGAGCTTCCCCAAAGCCAGGTGTCCCTGGGTCTGGGCAAAGTCCCGGAGGAGGTGGTTATGAAGCATCCCCACCCCACCCTCTCCCAGGGTGGCAGACTGGCACCAGGTTTCCCACAACCACCAATCTGCTGACTCTTTCTCAAGTGCAAGACCATTTCTAAAGCCCCAGAGACTCCCCAAATTCCAAACGCTATCAAAGGCACCTAGAAGGATGCATGGGGAGCTGCACAGCAGGGGAGGGAGCAGTCTAGAGACAGAGGCAGAAAAGTGAGCTCTTTTGTTTGGAGATAAAGAAGTGACTCAGTTTCCCCATACGGGCCACCAACGAAAGGTTATGAAGTTCGTACCTGGGCAGAGAAAGATTTCTCAAACAAAGAATAGGATAGAAAGATGTACGAAGTTTATTACTTTCTCCTAAGAGAAAGGGCACAACACCAGAAAGGAAGAGAAAGGTGTTGGCCTCGAAGCCAAGTGGTTTCAGGGCTTTATTAGGGAAGGAAAAGAAAATTTATGGCTATATCCCAATTAACAGGAGACAGCCGTGAAACTGCCGTGTTCCCCTTTTCTTATTTCTCACTTAGCAGACTGATAACAGGAATTGGTCTTTTCTTTCTTCTGGGCTACAGAATGACAAGGGGAGGCATCTGGGGCTGGTTCCCCTTGAGGAGGCGGGAAGCTCACACCCCTGCCGCCCGCTCTGGAACTCTTCAAGGCTGTTTAGACAAACTCAAAAACAAAACAAAACAAACCTTTTAGTCTATAGGTAGTGAACCTTAATGGCAGCCCATCAGATAGTTTACCCTTTCTTTCCCTCTCCTGGAGACTCTTCCGTCTCTGGAATGTGGATTGACCAGCTCTGGCAAATGTTAATGAGAATTTACGCTTTCTTTTGTTTGCTCAGCTCCTTTTAGTTGCTTCGTAAACATCCCCGTGGGAGAGATACTCAGGTACCTAATCTTAGAGACAAGAGTTCATGCCCTTTCTAAGAGTCTTTGGGTTAGAAATTTATTATTATTATTATTATTATTATTATTATTTTGTTAGCCTTTTAGCAACACCGTCCTTTCAAGAAGTACCTGGAGGGCTTTAGTTTCTTTGAAAAACTAACAAATGATTTTTAACTCAAGGGAGACACACCAGTCTTAAGGAAACGTGACGCTTCACTTGGGCGTCACCATCATCCTTCTGAAGTCTGAGGAAGGACAACCCAGGTTGAGAGAGAGAGAGGAAAGTACAACCAGGCAGCACCAGATGCATGAGAGGATTAAAATGCAAGACACGCTCCTGAAGCCTCTCCTCTGTCCCATAAGACCTCTGTGGAGTCACAAACACAAAACAACAATCAGAGTCCAGGAGGCTCAAGGTTGCCCCAAGGATGGGGGAAGGAAAGCCTTCTTCCAAATAGCTCCAGGTAGAGTCTCATCCAAAGTTTTAGCTTCCTGCTTGTGATTAACCAAATCTCTGCCCTTGAGCTTGAATTCCTAATTTGTACTTGAAGCCAAGGACTAAGCTTAACTCAAACCTGGAGTCCAGTTATGGCCACTGCTGCTCATCTATGTATGGAATAACCAAGGAATTGAACAGCAAAGTGGCCACACTGCTGGAAATGACCTTCCAGGTTGGAGGGCACTGTTCCTTCCAACCAGGGAGTCTCTCCACATTCCCAACTCCATCTCTGAAAATTCCAGTTCAGATGTGAGGCCAGGACACTGCTTCTGTTTTTGCCTCCTGCTTCCAAATCTTTCTTGAATCAGGGAAGAAAAGAGATATCTAGCAGCCACTTGCTCATAGCAAGAACCAAGATAGAAACAATGTGCTCAGAGGGAACCCTTGCATGCCCTGAGTCTCAAATGCCACATGTGCCATCTTAAAAAAAATTTAAAAGAACCATCCACCAACCAGCATCTAAAGCCAGTCACCATAAAAGGGGAAGGTCTGTACACTTACGGTTAGAATTCTGTCACTCCTTATTCTATTTTCCACCACCAAACGTTCTTAAGGATGCGGAGCAAAGGACACACTAACGGATTTCAACATGCTGTTAGCAAATGACTGTGACAGTTCACCCACCTCTGAGCAGCTCTGCAGATTGCTTGGTATTGGGGGTAAATATGAATTAGAGAAAAACAGTTTTCCATCAAAGTTTATATAAACTCCTTGATTTTTTTTTAAATCCTAACTTTTCCTCTATAAACTGTTCTCTAATTTGATGGTGTTAAATGTTATCTGAAGTTCGAGTTCCTTGGAGAAGGCTTGCCACTTTCTTATTCTGCAAAAAAGCTATTATCCTCTAATTTTTATTGAACCTGAGCTTTATGTGAACACACACACCCCACTTTTAGTTGCCAACAGAGACCAGATCAATCTGTAATACTTTAAACGGCTAATAGATGATGTGTACGTCAAACAGAAAAGGGACAGGATGGGGAAGTAGACTGCTTCCCTAACGGCCTGAGCATTTTCCTTTTAATGTACACACATTCTTGCTAACGGTTCATAAAACTGCTAGGCTGCTTAGTGCTCCGTTCATAGATCGGTGTTGATTATCAATATATTTTTTTAACTGTCTGCTTTTAAAATTTTTTCCACTGTAACGAGGGGGTTAAACAGGTGGGCAAAGTAGGTTTTAATAGTACTCCAAATAATATTTAAAAGTATTATAAATCCAATATGAAAAACCTGGAAATCACAACAAAGGCCTCTAAGAAGACACTCACCATCACTCTAATCCCTCCCACTACTGACCTCGAGCACCACTCAACCTTCCCCAAGGCCCCTCCAACTTCCTGGTCTTTCCCTGAACCTCCTCCCCGTTTCAAAGTTTGGCCCAAGTCTTGCAGGGCAGAAAGAAACGAAGCGACCCTTCTTCACTTCCGTCCTGCGCAAACACACAGCCCTACACGGAGTCCCTAACAATGAGGATCAGTACAAGGGCACGACCTGTGAGCTTGAAACACCCACAGCAGTGAGACAGCCTCCCACGCGGGATCTGTGACTGCACGCACTAACGACAGCAAAGGGGAGATTCTGCAAAACTAATTCAACAGATAAAGCTGGCAACAGACTTCGCCCCAGAGAGTGGTGTCCTCATTTCAAACAGTCTTCCCAAGTGCAAACTCAATACAACAAAATACAATAAAAGGAAGCGGGTAAGTGCCCTGCAGCGGGACGCAGTCACATTTGCAGGAGAGACTCCTGGGGAATAACGCGACGCCGGTAGCGGCTCAGGGGAAAGGGCCCCGTGAAGGCAGTACTTGGCAGAGGGGGGATCCGCAGCCAGGCCCCTCGCAGGCAGCAGCGGAGGTCTCTGAGGACGGTCAGCGCCGCGGTACCCGGGACGGTCCGGTCTCGCCCACCGTTTGACCCCCTCGTCACGATGGGAACTGCCCCCTCGACCTGACACAGGCCGGCACGCCGGGGGTTTAAGGTCCACTCAGTAAAGGGGCCGGGGAGCGGCAGGCTCTATTCCAAAGCGCCCCGCACTGCAGAAACCGTCGCCGTCGGTTAACACCTGGTTTTTAGAGGTTTGGTCAAGCAGCCGGGCTCCCCGGCACGTTATTTTAGAGTGGCGACCCACCCCCAGCCCGCCTTGGAGGAGGACGGAAAGCAGGACACCGCCTTAGACCTACCGAGCCTGCGCCCGGTAGCCCCAGAATCCCCCTCCCCCGCGAGGCGGGTCTGGGGAGCCAGGGCGCGGCCCGGGTGGCAGGGGCTGGCCCCGGGAGAAGGTGACCCCAGCCCGCCCGCCCAGAGTCGCGGGGCCCGGGACCTCGGTGCCCCTCGCCGACTCCCCGGGGCACAGCCCCGCGCCGGCGCGCCGTCCTCCTCCGCCGCCCGCCCGCTCCGGCTCACCCGGGCACTAGGCGTCCCCTCCGCCCGCTGGCGCCTCGCGGGTCCCGCCGGCCGCTCTTTGTGCCAGTGGCCCCCGCGCTGCGCTCCTCCCGGCGCACGGCGCGGCGGAGCGGACCCCGGACCAGAGGGTGGGCGCGGTGGGGTGGGGGCGTCTCCGCGCGCTCGGGGAGGCGCCGGCGAGTTGGAGCCGCGCGGGGAGATCCTCTAGGCTGCTGTCGCTGATCTCTGCCAGCGATGTGCGCTCTGTGGGGTTTGGCGTGCACAGCTCTTGGTTTAGCATCTTCTGAGAGCGACCCGAGAAGCCAGCCAGTCAGGGTCGGTACCCCAAATCCGCAACTGAGGAGACTGGGAGAGGTAAAACTTACGTCCTCGTCTTTCCATCACGTATTCAATCCATAGAGGTTGAGCAGCCCTAATCCAAAAATCTGAAATCCAAAATGCTTCAAAAGCCAAAACTTTATGAGCACATTAATTGAAACCTGTGCCAGAAAAAAAATCAACACTAGAATTCAATAAAATAAGGAACCCTCGCTGCTTACCAGACTTTGCACTAGGTGTTGGGGGAGGGGGGGGCGGGATATAAGAACATAAAATTCACCGTCCCTGACTGTGGGAGTTTACAATCTAGTTGGGACTCAAACAAGCAGGACCTACTAGTGGAACTTTAGATAGTGACACAGGACTTAACAGATCAGGACACCAGAATGAATGGCTCAAAGCAGAACAGGACGACTTGCTCAGCGGAAGGGGCGGCCTGCAGGTGCTGTCGGGGGTCTTCCCAGAAGAGGACAGACTTGAGCACGACCTTATGAGGGGATAGATCCGAGTGGATGGAAAGAAGGCTCCAAGGCAGGTGTTCCAGGCGCTTTCAGGAGTCGGCAAGTACATGGTTTTACCGGAGCCGGGGGTTCACCGGGCCAGCGACAGGAGGAGTTGGAAAGGTGGGCTGGATGTCCACGAGGATGCTGAACAAGGGTTGGTGAATCCGGGTTCCTCCATCCAGTAAATGTGGCGTCATCAAAGGCCTTGGGGAAAGGAGTAGTGATCAAAGCACGTTCTGTGATGGGAGGAGAAGTGTTTGGGAGGCAGCCGTGGCTCTAACTTGGTAAGGCACATCTTACGTTATGCGTGGTCTTCAGAACTCTGGAGCGCGGCCTCTCTGTCCATCCCAAGGGTCCGCCGACCCCCAGCGCCCTGCATATGTGATGTTTTTCCTTTCTGATTGCATAGTCTCTCCTGATATCAAGCTGCTCTAGAGACAGAGTGACCAGATGTGACCAGAGATTGATAAGAGTTTCCCAGGGGATAAGACTTACAAACTACTCCATAGGATTCCCCCAGCTTGGGCTCCTGACCTATTGCTGTCAGTTTTTCTTCTAAACCCAGGCTGAGGGTAAGATGTTATATTTCTAAATGAGAGCTCTGGGGTCTACCTCTGAGTCCTGTCTCTGGGTAATGAGCCACTTGGCCTCACCATGAATTGCTAATGGAATATCAAGTTGCAATTGGACAATTAGTTTAAAGAAAACAAATATTTATCTACTCTGAAAAATGGAAGAACCACAGAATATTTCAACTTCTATCATCCCTCCCATTGTATATTTAAACAAAATTTTTATTTTGAAATATTCATAGACTCACAGGGAATGTAAAGATAGCACAGAGATGTCATGTGTACCCTTCATCTGGTTTCCCCCAAAGGTTACATCTTACATAACTATTCTACAGTATCAAAACCAGAATGCTGACAATGTTTTACAAAGTGTGTGTAGTCCTCTATCGTTTTATCACATATATAGATTCATGCAACCACCACCGCAATCCAGATATAGAGCTGTTCCATCATACAAAGATCTTCATGCCATTCCTCTACAGTACACCCTTCACCCTCTCCTCCACCATCTCTAACCCCTGGTGACCACTAACCCATTTTCTATCCCTATAATTTTGTAATTTTGAAAAATTTATATATAGTCTGTGACCTTTGGAGATTGGTAGTTTTCACTCATCATAACACCCTTGAAGTCTATCCAAGTCACTGTGTACATCAATAGTTTGTCCTTCTATATTGCTGAATTCTATTCCATGATAGGGATGTACCAGTTTGTCTAGCCATTCTTCAGCTGTAGGACATTTTGCTTGCTTCTAAACAGCGTTTGGCTATTGTGAATAAAATTACTGTAAATAATCCCATGCAGATTTGTATGTGGACATAAATGTTCCTTTCTCTAGGATAAATGCCTGAGAGTACAATTGCTAGGTAATATGTGTGTTAGGTTTTTAAGAAACTGCCAAACTTTTTCAAAGTGGCTGCACCATTTGACATTCGTACCAGCAATGTATGGGAGATGCGCTTTCCCTGCATCCTCACCAGCATTTGGCATTGTCACTCTATTTTATTTTAAATGTTCTAATAGGTGAGTAGTGGTGCCTCATCGTGGTTTTAATTTCCATTTCCTTGATAGCTTAGTGGTGTTGATCATCTTTCCGTGTGCTTATTTTCCATCCAGATAGCCTCCTCAGTGAAATATCTCTTCATGTCTTTTGCCTATTTTCGAATTGGATTGTTTTTTACTGTTGGGTTTTGAGAGGTGTTAAGATATTCTAGATATTAGCCATTTGTCAGGATACGTAGTTTGTAAATATTTTCTCCTAGTCTTAGCTTGTCTTTTTGTTCTCTTAATAGGATCTTTGAAAGAGCAAAAGTTTCTAATTTTTTTTCTCGTAGGAGTATCCTTTTTGCTGTCATATTTGAGAACACTTCAAGCCCTAGGTCCTGAAGATTTTTCTGTTCTCTAACCTAAGTTTTGGAGTTTTACATGTAGATATATGATCTATTTTGAGTTAAATTCTATATAAGGTATAAGATTTAGATATAGGGTTTTTTTTTTTTTGCCTGTCTATATCCAGTTGCTCCAGCACAATTTGTTGAAAAACCATCCTTCCTCTATTGAATTGTTTTTGTAACTTTGTCAAATATTAGTCAGCTGCACTTCTGTGAGGCTATTTCTGTGTTATTTTGTTCCATTCATCTAAATGTCTCTCTGTTAATATCATATACTTTTGATTACTGTCATAATTTAATAAGTCTTGAAATCTGGTAGAGAGATTCCTCCCACTTTTTAAAAGAAGAGAGATACTTTTTTAACATTGTTTAAGCTACTCTAGTTCCTTTGCCTTTCCTTATAAACTTTGGAATCATCTTGTGTATAACTCCAACAATGTTGCTGGGATTCTGACAGGAATTACACTAAACTTGTGTATCAGTGTGGGGAAAATTAACATCTTTACTATATTGTGTCCTCCAATCCATGAATGGGGTGTATATATCCATTTATTTAGATCTTCTTTGATGTCTTTCATTGGCATTTTGTAATTCTGCCTCCAAATCCTGTACAAAATTTTTTAGATTTACACTAAAGTATTCCTTTTTAGCAACTGTAAATGGCATTGCATTTTAAGTTTTGATTTCCATGTGCTTACTGCTAGTATATGAAATACGATTCATTTTTGTATATTCTTTATTTTTATCCAGTATTTTAGCCCCCATATTAGTATTACTAGTTTTATGTAGCCATCAGTGCTTGTTTAGTTACCCAAATGTTTATCACTGTCTTTGTTCCCCATTCTTTGAATCAATTTCCTCCCCTTCTTTTCTTCTTCTGAAAGAACATCTTGTAAAAGTTCTATCAGTAGTCCTTTTCTTATAAACTTTCTATTTATTTAAAAAAGATTTTCTTTTGCCTTTAGCCTTGAGTTTACCTGTGTAGAAAATCCCAAATTGCATTTCCCTCCAACTTTGATATTATTCCATCATCTTTTGACCTCCGGTGGTGTTTTCCTTGAGTCTATTGTGTGACAGTAGGTTCTTTTTCTCTGGTTGCTATGAAGATCTTTTTCTATGTGTGCTGTTTTGTTTTTCACCATGATGTGTCTCAGTGGAGATTTCATTCATGTATTTATTCTATTAGTAACTCATTTCTGCTTCCTGAACCTGAGGTTTCTTACCTTTCCTCGGGTCTAGACACATCGGGCATTTTATATTTCTTCTCTCCCATCCTGTTCCCTCCTTCTACAACTTCCATTAAGCTTTGCATTGGACCTCTTCGTTTTATTGTTCTAGTCTCCTACCCTCCCTTCTGCTTACTGGGCCTCCTTCTCAGTAACTTCCTCAGAGCTATCTTTCAACTGTGTTGTGTCTAATACACAGTTTAACTCATCCATTTGAATCTTTTTTATAGGTCCTGTATTAACATGATCCAAAATCTGAAGAATGGGTACAGGGTTTCCATTTGGGAAGATTAAAGTTCTGCAGATGGATGATGGTGATGGTTGCACAATGCAAATATACTTAATGCCACTGTACACTTAAAAATGGTTAAAATTGTAATTTTGTTACGTATATTCTAACACAATAAAAAAATCTGAATGAACAGTGTATCCCAAGGGCAGGCTTGCTCTCTCCCACTCCTGTCCTCACCCGCATTCCTTCCCTACCTATGCTCTGTGGATAACCACTTTTATTAGATTCTTCAGTATCCTTTTAGTGTTAATAATGCAAATTACAGCCAAGTCAAATATATGGTCTCATTTCCTCCGCTTTTCAGTTTTTCACATTTTTTTCATCTGATAATGTATCCTGAATCCTTTCCAAACTAATACAGTGCATCTTCATCTTTTTTACAGCTGCCTAACATTCCATTGTGTTTGATAGTTTATTTAGTGGGTTCACTTTTATTTGCTCTTTGGGTTTTATAAAATATTGTGCTGTCATAAATTACACTTCTCCACTGAGGTTTTTGAATGGCTAGCTTTCATTTCTAGAACTCTTTCAAATCTGCATTTTTTCACTGTTACATTCTTTTTTCATTTATTTACTCTTTGTCTTTGATTATTTTAACATTCTCGTACTCTATCTAAAAATTCTGTTTCTTAAAGTTCCTGGGAGTCTAATCATCCTTTTATCTTTTGTGTCACCTGGTGAACATTTGTAGTAGGTAAACTGTTACCTCACATGGTTTGTAATTTGGGGGCATTGAGCTCACTTTTGACAAGGCTGAATTTATGCAACCTCAAAATTTAAATTCTGTGGATGTCATTTTCCATAAAGAATCTGTGTTTTCCTCTTCCAGGTGCCTGAGGAGCACAGCCAGTTCATGGAGATTCTTGATATTACCATAAAGGTCTGTGTTGCCAAACCACATAAATAGTATAAATTCAAAATCTAAACATGTGGAGTCAAGCTCCTGGTTAAAACATTTCAAGGGAAGGTTCCTCTCCCAGGCCAGAGCTCAGGCCAAAGCAGCGATGCTTCCCTTCACTTCTCTGTGCTGCTTAGATTATTTTTTTTCCCTAGTTCACCTTGTGTGTAGCCCTTAAAAGGGTCCTGGCTTTATAATGGTGACTTATTTACACACTTCACCTCGTCGAAGCCCCAAAGGGAAGTGTGCTACGTGGGTTTTTAGTTTCCTTTTAGTTCCCTTTGGTCACTGGAGATTGCAATTTCTTTATGATGAGCTGATTTTTATTAATATCATTGTTTTACTCAGCCATTTCTGGTGTTGTGTAGTATATGAAATACACATTTTTGTGTGTGCCCACTGGGGCGCAGAGCGAGGCACTGAAGACCACAGAGTTAGTCATACCTTTCTAATCAGAGGCAAACATTTCTTCACCTCTCTAGACATCAGTTTCCTCTTCTGTAAAATGGGTGTAAGGTGATGAGAGGTTTATATGGATAAAGGATATAAAGTGCTTAGTATAGTGCCTGGAATATATTAAACACTTAACAAATTACATTTTTACCTTTCAGTAATTTCTACAAAATAAAATCATACTTGTTAGGAGGGTTTAAAAGGATGTCTACTTTTAAAAGGTGGCAGGAAGACTGAGTGTAGTAGTAGGCAAATTTTCAATTTATTTACATATACACCCAGCTATTGTTATCCAATTGGTATAGAGACAGTAACAGCACCAAGTTCTGACCACGTTTAATTATGAACACAATATTTTCAAAAGGATGATGAAATACAGATTATCATATGAAATAAGGTGCTGCTGTGGAGGATAATCTAAAAAAAGAGTTCAAGTTAGAGACGATATTTTTGGTACAGAACTCTCTTACCATCAGGACTATCTAGACATAGAACAAGCAGACTCAAAAGAGCCGGTCACTTTAATAAACTGAGGGACTGCTTAACAGAACAACAAGGATTCCTGTATTGGTAAAAGTCAGAAGTCAATGGTGAAACAGGAGGAAAAAAACTATCTGGATAACTGATTTATGACACTAATTTAAAAATCCCAATGAATACTATATTAAAGAAAAAGACAAAAGGAAAACACCAATTAAAAATTTTAAAATAGGTTAGAGACACTGAAAACCAAATTTGGGAAATCTTTTCTCAGCAGATTAAAATTGAGTAACATGAGATTATTTCCCATGCCTGGTTCCATTCTAAACCAACCACACCATCATCAAAATCTCTCTCCGTACACCTAACCTTGTGATTACTTTGTTATTTTTCTCCCTTTCATTACAGACGTTCATTCCAAGGTAAACCCAAATGGTAAAATAACACTCAAAAAAAGTCACAGAAAAGTCAGAATTAAGTTTTATTTCACATTGATAGAAACCATGAAAAACATTACATTTTCCCACGTTACAGCATAATATTTCAACGGAATATTTCTTGCCATAAATAAGATCTTGCTGATTTGTGTAACTGAAATAACAGTTTATGTTCTTCAAGATAAAGCAAAATGACTTGGTAAATGATTGTTTAAAATTTTTAAATCCAGACATAAACATATGGCTTCATTATTAACATCCTATATAGTCCATTACTAAATTATTTCCATTATCAGGTAGCACCCATTTATGAAGATGCATTCTTAACATTGTTTTGGTCAATTAGAATACAGCAGAAAAGTTAACAGTTCAGAAATATGGAGCACATATTTTTGCTACATATTAAACTGCATGGTAATTACATCATACATACAGGGTTCTGACTAACCTTTATTACTCACAAATTTGTTTTCAAATAATTTTTACCAGTAACCTAGAAATTTTGACTATTTAAAATCAAATGTTGCGATTTTTATATTCACGCAAAAAACTAATTTTAAAAGAAATATCACTGACTAAAGTGAAAATTTCAAATAAGTCCATTGGCAGATAAAAATAAAGCAACTTTTTTTAATGGATTGCTCATTTTCATTTTTACATTATTATTTTTTATTTTCACTAAACATCCTACAATGCATGATTGCTCATTTTCTACAGCAGTTGGTTTCAAACATATGTACAAAATAAGTAAACTCTGTGCTACAAGGAGACCAAATCATCTTAAAAATTAGATTTTAAGATCAGTCTTAAATACTGCAGAACATACCAGAATATAATTATTCTTTCAGTTGCTTACAGAAAAAATAAAACCACAGAATTACTCCTGTTACCGGGTTTGAACTGTCTATTAACTAAATAGGTTTAAATTTGGACTAAGGTATAGCTATTTGAAATAAGTAGTGCAGAAAGTTTTAAGTAATGTCTGGTTTCTTTATAAAGTATAGATTTTAATGCCTTATGTTTGTGATTTAGAATGTGAGATTATAGCATGTACAGACAGTAGATGTCTATGGCTGGGAGGCAATATTTGGTCTGCAATGAAGTACAATAAAGAAAGAAAGAACACTATTTTTTTCTTGAGAGGAGAAAAGAATATTAAATAGAAATGGTATCAGGGAAAAGAAAAGCCTGGTCCCAAAATAAAAGGGCCACTGATTGAGGAGAGCCATATTACTCTTTATTGACATTAAAAAGCATTATCCCTATTATTAGGGATAATGTAATACCACCTCATTCTTACTGTGCATTACAATCATTACGTATATAGGAATACGCATATAAAAATGCAGACACTGCATGGTGACTAAGCAATTTTGGAATTAATCCATAGACTAAGTCACAGCATGCATAAATCATTTACATCTTAACTGCTCGTTTATACCTGAACAAATTTTCACTAAGCACACTAGTAGTTTTCAAATGATGTAATAAAAAATCTGGTTGCAGTATTTTTTATTTTGCTGAATTGCATTTGAGAAAAAAGAAGCTAGCTGCTTCACCTTAATACTAGTAATAATTTGGATAAGAATACATGTATAGAAATGTAAAAGATCATAAATTCCCATGAGGAGACATTATTTAGTCTGTGTCACTGGTGTGTATTTGCAAAACGGTTTAACACTGCAAACATCAGAAGTTTGGAGAGTGGGCACGGGACAAGGTTTATACTCTATTACAATGATGCTGGTGTACTTCTACCAAGGCCTCTTAGTGACGTCAATCAATTGGAGGTAGGAGTTTATCAATGAATTGCTTGACATCCATCATTTCCTGTTTGGAATAAAGTGGCTTAATAAGCAGTTATATAAATCAGAAATTAGATCCCCACTAAAATGCCACTAACCAAATCCATGGTATACACAGGGAAGGTGAAACTGTATTTTTAATACTACAATTAAATAAAAAGACATTAAAAAAGAAATGAGTCTGAATAGAAATCTCAAAACACTTCCTATGATGATATTATTATCATACATTGAAAGGATAGCTCCCATCTACTATCTAGTTCCATGGAAATGGTCTGCATTTTCCTATACTTAAAACACTGGGACACAGGGAGGTTTAGAAGTGACAGAACCTATACCAAGAAGTCTCAGTAAATGTACAATCACTGACAACTAAATATCAGTGAAAAAGCCTAGCTTTCATCATTCCCTCATTTGAATGAAATGCTAAATCTATAGCATAAAGGATTGTGTGTTTTTTATAAGGAGTAACATCCAAGCAACCACTTGAGAGAGCATGTACCCAAAAAGTGCCTGGAAAGGTCTGAACATTAATATACCGAAGATCTATCATAGAAGAAACTTTCTCCTACAAGCCTCCTGCACTTGGCTCAGTTTTCTCACCTCCCTCAAACCCACTTTGTTATCAGGCCTTCGCCTCATAGTTCCAAAACTTAGGAATGTGGCAAGCCTTCAACCTTACAATTTAGTCACTCAGAAAAGAGCCACAGCATTAAAGTGTTCCATTGCACAACACCCCGAAGTCCTCAACAGTTTCCTGTGACAGCACCTCCTGCTGTCCTCTCTCTCCTCACCTTCTGTTCCTGCTCATTCAGTCCTGTGGCCTCCAGTATGACTCCACAAAGACTCATGTACAGAGCCTCTAAGAAGCTCTGTTAAAAGCCTAGACTTCACCATTATGCAATTCAGCCATGTAACAAAAAAACACTTGTACCTCTTAAAATCTATTTAAATGAAAAAATAAAATTTTTAAGGAGACTTCCTACTCTTCTCCCACTTTATCAAAATCCTTTCAAAAGGTCTGTACACGCTGCCTCTACTTCCTCCTTTCCCCATCCACTTCACAGCCCATGACAGCTTGGCGCTACCTCCCCAAACATCAAGGTCATGAGTGGCTTAATATTAGACAGTTTCTTCCTGGCCTATTTCTCCTTAATCCTTCTCTGAAACACACGACATTGCTCCTTCCCACTCTAAAATTCTCTCCTCCCATACTCTCAATACCTTCTTAGCCTGAATCTTAATGTATCCCGAAAGTTCTATCCCTCAGTTTTTTTTCTCATGATGTTCTCCCAAGGTGGCGTTTTATTTTTTAGAGACAAAGTCCCGCTATGTCGCCCAGGCTGGATTCAAACTCCCAGGCTCAAGTGATCTTCCCGCTTCAGCCTCCTGCGCTAAGATAATTCTTCACTGATGACAATATTAGTAATTATTCCAAATCTCCTCTTACAGGCTTAAGCTTCAGACAAGTATTTCCAACATCCTATTTTGATATCGTGGGGGTATATCGATCTCAATACATCACTAAACTCAGTATTATCTCTTTCCTTTACTCGAAAACCATTCCTTGTACCTACTTCATGATAGCGTCTTCTTAGTCATCTGAGCTAGAAATCTGAGGCCACTTTGATACTTCCTTCTTTCCTACCCCCATAGAATCAATCTCCAAATCCTACTCAATTCAGCCTCACCTGTCTCCAGAATACACAGTAGACCACATAACACTTGGATCAAAAAAATCAATGGCTTCCTGCTGCCTAGAGAACAAGGCCTTGTCAGCACGACATAAAAGCTCTCTATGATCGAGTCTCTGCTCCCTATGTCTTCTGTCCCGTGACACTCGGCTTTTCGTATGACTCGAGGCAAACTAGACAGCTTGCTTTCCTGTCTAACAGTTCTTTCCCTGTACACTTGCTGTCTAAATCCGACCATCCTTCAAAATCTAGCTCTCTCATCATGATCTCAGTGATAAAATTAATCTCACTCTTCTCAGTTTTCCAGGGAGCTTTTTGAAAACTTCTAATACATATCACATTCTGATTTCCATACAGTTACTTGGATATGCATCTTTCTCCCCTTATTACATTTTAATTAATTTATCTTAAATTTAACAAAAGGGAATGTTTATTATTTATCTTTAAATTACGTACAGTGCTTATATGTAACAGGCAATCAGTAGATATTTAAATTAAATAGAATAAACTTTTACCTAATGACCTGCTAACCTATGAGTCAGTATGAATTCATTAACTACTCTAAATCCCCAAGCAGTCAAATGTTATTTATCTTGAACGTATCACATGAAAGAAGCTACGACTATGGCTGTGATCGGTGCTTCCACACACGTACCTGATGAGATGAATTGTGCATCATGCCTTCATAGGTTTTAAAGGTTACATTAGCTGGATTTACCAATGTTTTTAGTTTTTCAGCAGTAAGAGAACCAAACGTCACGGGAACTAAAGGGTCACTATCTCCATGGCACTGGAGAATAGAAATATCTCTGTTAGCGCCACTGATGGGACCCTGCAAAAAACAACACAAAAAATAGTATTATTTATTCAAATGTATAGAGCATAGTGCCAGGCAGTCATTCATTCATTTATGAAAGAGGGTCTTGCTCTGTTGCCTGAGCTACAGTGCAGTGGCATCACCATGACTCACTAGAACCTGAAACTCCTGGGCTCAAGTAATCCTCCAGCCTCAGCCTTCCAAGTAGGTAAGACTGCATGTGCCCACCACTGTGTCTGGCTAGCTTTTTTTTGGTTTTTTGTTTTTTAATTTTTTTGTAGAGATCAGGAGTCTCACTGTGTTGCTCAGGTTGGTCTCAAACTCCTACCCTCAAGTGGTCCTACCACCTTGGCCTCCAAAAGTGCTGGGATTATGGGCATGAGCCAACACACCTGGCCTAAATTATTTCTGTGTTAAAAATAAAAATTTTAGAAGAAAATGTTGGAAAAACTCATAGACATCGGCTTGGGCAAAGAATTTATGAAGAAGACCCCAAAAGCAATCACAACAACAAAAATAAAAAAATGGGACCTGATCAAATTAAAAGGCTTCTGGACAGCCGAGGAAACAATCAATGGAGCGAATAGAAAACCTACAAAATGGGAGAAAATATTTGCATGCTACACATCCGATAAAGAGCTGATAACCAGAATCTACAAAGAACTCAAGAGTAAATCAGCAAGAAAAAAAAAAAACAACCCCATTAAAAAGCAGGCAAAAGACATGACA
>RJWJ010009240.1:18138-50679 GCA_004363605.1 Indri indri
TAGTGATAGAGACAGAGTCTAGGCCGGGTGCGGTGGCTCACGCGTGTAGTCCTAGCTTCCTGGAAGGCCGAGGTGGGAGGATAGCTGCAGCTCAGCGGTTTGACACCAGCCTGAGCACAGTGAGACCTTGTCTCTATCACTACAAAAAAAAATAAGTAAAGAAGACAGACTAATGGCCAAAAAACGTATGAAAAAATGCTCAGTGTCTCTAAATCATCAGGGAAATGCAAATCAAACCACAATGAGATATCGCCTAACTCCAGTGAGAATGGCTTTTATCAAAAAATCCCAAAACAGCAAATGCTGGTGTGGATGTGGAGGGACAGGAACACTCTTACACTGCTGGTGGGACTGTACAACCTCTACGGAAAGTAGTGTGGAGATACTTCAAAGAACTAAAAGCAGACCTACCATTTGATCCAGCAATCCCACTACTGGGTATTTACCCAAAGGAAAAAAGGACATTTTATAAAAAAGACACCTGTACCTGTTCATAATTGCAAAGATGTGGAAACGACCCAAGTGCCCATCAATACATGAGTGGATTAGCAAAATGTGGTATACGTATACCATGGAGTTCTACTCAGCCATAAAAAAAAAAATGGTGAACTAACCCCTCTTGTATTAACCCGGATGGAACCGGAGATCATTCTTCTAAGTGAAGTATTACAAGAATGGAAAAACGAACACCACTGTACTCACTGTTAAATTGGAACTAATCGAACAACATTTATGTGCACATATGGAAATAACATTCACTGGAAATCGAGCGGGGGCGGAGGCAGGGATGGGTAAATTCACAACTAACGGGTACGACGCACCTAACTGAGTGATGGGCACACTTATAACTTTGACTCAAACTGTACAAAAGCAATTTATGCAACCAAAACATCTGTACCCCCTAATACTGTGAAATAAAAATAAAATAAAATTAAAAAAGAAGAAAAAAATAGCCCTAATTTTCTTATCTATCCTAAAATGTATCGAACCCTGCAAACATAAGATTTATGACAGTAAGGCTTATTTCTTATTCCATACTATGTGATCCACAATAAAGACAATAGTGCACAAACAAAAGCTCGTAATACATCACAAAAGTCTAAGGACATGCCGGTAAGCCTAGCACCTTGGGAGGCTGAGGCGGGAGGATCGCTTGAGGCCAGGAATTTGAGGTTAAAGTGAGCTATAATGACGCCACTGCACTCTAGCCCAGGCAACACAGCAAGATTCTATCTCAAAAAACACCTAAGGAAATTCTTTTTAAAAAAGGATGACTGATGTAAACTATGAACTTTGGGTGGCTACGATGCTTCAGTGTAGGTTCATCAATGTGCTACTGGGCTGGGGGATGTCGAAAGTGGGGAGGCTGTCCCTGTGTGGGGACGGGGGTATATGGGAGCTCTGTATTTTCTGCTCAATATTGCTGTGACAATAAAGCTGCTCTAAAAAATAAAGTTTATTGATTTAAAAAAAAGGATGACCCTCTCGCCAACATTATCTGCTACCTCTTAGCTCAGCATTCTCACATTACATGCATCAAGCAGGCTACCTGAAATGAAGCCCGAAGTGGAAGCCAGCAGCTGAGTGCGGTGACACCTGCCAGTTTCTGCTGGGTGGTAAGAGCGGTATATAAAGACAAAGCTCCTCCCTGAAAAGACAAGCAGGGAGAGTCAGTGGAACACACACAACAGCAAGTTATGAGATTTCTTGTTATTAATGATATCCATTAAAAAAAAAATCAAACTCAGTGGCTGATGAAAGCCAAAGCAGGCAAGAAGCAGAAATGCATACACGCACCACTGTGTCCTAAAGGACATGGTTCTTTATACCAAAGAGGACATACCCACCGATCCCCCACTGGTAGAGACATACGTAGTTCACAGCACAGTAAACTGTTGCATTTACAATGTGCCTTAGGAATATTCTGAGTTTATAGTTATTTGCTCTTCTGCAAAGTTTTAGGCCTAAAATCCAACATCTTCTTAAACTGGTATTATTTTCTAATAGCAGGAATTCAAGATAATAAGGACTAAGCAGCAGACACCTGTAGAGTATCTGCCTTCCCAGCTCACAACACGCTGTGTTCTGCGAGCTACACTCCTGCCAGCCATCCGGACGCCCCGTCGCTCTGTACCCATGGGTCACTGCACCACATGGGGACATGAGATTCTTTCTCACCGCAGACAGTGATGTTCTTTCTCCCAGGATGTGGAACTGGGATTCAGTGACTGCCAGTCTTTTTGTGTGGCTGGAACTGTAACATGTAAACTCATGAGGTGGAAAACCTATAGGCTGCAATAGCCAAGGTGACCAACCGTTGATGGAGAGGCAACCAAGGCAGAGAAACAGAGACAAAAGCTAGAAAGACAGTCCTGCCAGCTTTCCAAGTCCTAGCTAGTTTCTGAGGCCTTGCTTCATTTTCATCCTCATCTTCCTTGACACGATGCCCTAGACAGCTTAATCCTTCTTGCATAAGGTATTAGGAGTTGGTTTCTGTATGCTATAATAAATGAATATCAAATATATAGACTCCTATAGGCCCTTCCTGTTTTGAATCAGTCATTACATTTTTGTCCCTGTGTTTACATCACAGCGTGTATTACAATGTACATTACCTGTAAATTTCAACAAACACCAACTCAGTAACACCTTTGTTTACTGCACTGTATCAATGACATATCTTCCCATTGAATTCTGTTTTCTAAATGATCCCAGAATTCTGACATTTCCCTAATGAAGGTGGTCTGAACACAAAGTAGTTGATTTAGAAGATTTACAGATTAGGAACTAGAGCCTTCCGGAGATAGGTCCACAGCAAATATGATACGCTGCAGTACAGAGAGAAGGTAATTGTGAAGAAGCCGTGTCTGTGGAGAAAGGATGGAAGGAGAAAAAGTACAGACAGGCAAACAGATGCCAAAAATAAACATGACATATTTACATCTAAAACCCATTTTACATGACAAAGACGGGAACACACACTCTTGTCTTCTACCTTTCTGTTCCTATCAGTAGTTTCCTCCTAGAACAGGGGACTTATGCCTGTGTTAATAGAATTCTGCTTAACTGAAAATATGTTAACTCAGAAACCTAATTACATGTGTGTTACGATTATTTTGAGAAAATACATTCCAGCAACCTGGAATGTATTTACATTCAGGCTACTGCTAAAAAAAACAGAAAACTGCAAAAGCGTTAAGAGTGTGTAAAGCAACAATCACTTAGTTCCAGTCCAGTCAAATGTAATCTAGCATTAAAGGTAAGTGTAACAGTCAAGATCTTATAACATCTTCCATTTTCTATGGAAAACTCCTCCACAGAAAGAGACTTCTAAATATACTGATGGTACTGACATACCACCCAAACTTTATCTTACCTGAGAAAATCCTCCCAAAATAATTCTGGTAGAAGGAATGCCATTCTTCACCTCTTGATCTATCAAAGCCTTTACTAAAAACAACATGAAAGTTAATCAGTAATACTTTCAAAGTTAAGCCTACTGATACAATTTACAGAAAGAAAAAATTAGTAATAGAAAAGCACAAACAATATTTAGGGTAGAAATGAGCCAAACACTTGAAGCACTCCACTACAATACAAAATTAGAATGTATTTGCATTATCGAATTTCTCAGATTTTGCAGGTGTTGCTTAAACTAAAACTTCAAAATTTCTTGTCAAATAGTTTGTATTCTTTCTCTCATCACGAGATAGATTTTTAAAAATATACAGTTGTTACCCACCTTTGGCTCATCTATGGGACCACAGGCATTTGCACCTAAAAGTTGTCATTTTAAAATTATATGTAGTTAAGTGTTTAAAACTGTTTATTCTATTAAAAAAATCACAACATTAATTTTTCCTATAGCTAATGGGGAAAAATTTCAAATTAGTACTTTTGTTTCTGCAAAATATTTTGACACACATCATATAAATATTTGAGAACGCCTAGAATTTCCTTTTTCTTTATAATCAATCCTGTGTTTTTGGAATAAATGTGCCCTTTACAAATTTATCTCCTTTAATTCTTTTACATATGTGCAGAGTTTCATTTTTAAGATTAAAATTTATATTTCCTTTTTTGATCAAAAAATCAAAAACCTGTTTTTATTAAAACACTACAAAAAATCAAATGCCCAAATTAAAGTTATTTTTGTTTTATGCAAAGTTTAGTTCTTAGTTATAACCAGTATGAAAATCAAGGGGTCCTCTAACTAGGGCATGGGACAGCGAGTTAGAGATCAGTAAAGGAGACTTAAGAAATTAAAGAACTGTTGAGGAGAAGTAAAAGGGGTTTATTTAGGGGAGACAGCACAGCCCTGGCTGGAGGGAAGTCGCAGAAGGAGCAGAAACAGCCCAGCTCTGCAAGGGAGAGGAGGGCGGCTGTCATGGGGCCTGTCAGCTGCCAGCCAGGGAGCCTATCCTCCCTCAGTTTCACAAAGATTACTCTCCACGGTTAACCAACTGGCTAAGCTAAAGGTATCTTCACAAACCACAACGACAGCAGCCACTTGTGGAGTAGTGGGTTCTAATTCCAGTCACCTTCTACCCCCGGTCAAGGGCACCACGCACTCCTGAAACCTAACCTGAGCACGCTTGCCTGTGTTCAGCAGCACATTCTCTCGGTCCTCTTTCCACTCTGAGTCTGATCCTAATTCTCCCCAATAATCCATCACTTCAGAGCAGAAAGAAATAAGCATTTCATAGGCCAACTCTATGGTGAGGACAGACTACTCCATTCTGGGGCTCCCCAGGCCTGCCTGTCTTCTCCACAGGGCCCTCCCCTCCCTGTCTTCCACGGGGTCAAACACTCACTCCCATGCTATTATTTCTGTCATCTATGATTTTTAGACAAAATCCTAGTTGTAGGATTCTGGCTTTGATCTACTTTTTGATAATCCAAGAAGTCAGTGTTCTTAGTCTGACATTCCTAAATATCCAATATCTTTTGTATGTATTTTCCCTGTTTCAAAGATTTTAATAGTTTTTTTAAAAGACAGATTAAAAGGATCTCGCTGGTTTTGGGTTTTAATGTATTTTAGAAAATTTCGAACAAATGTAAAAGTAGAAAGAGCCATATAATGACTCCCATGTACACATTACCGCAATTCCACAATTATCAGTTCGCAGCCAGGCCTGTTTGCCCAGTGCCCGCCCACAGCCAGGAGTCAACACCCGGATTATTCTCAAGACAACCCAAGCCATCACATTGTTCAATTTGTAAATATTTCGGTACATACATGCAAAAGAAAAGGATGCTTTGGTGCATTTTTAAAAACTATATATCTCCCAATAAGTTACTGTTCTTTGTTTTTTTTTTAATTTTTTTCTAACAATTTGTTTTTTTAAGAGACCAGGTCTTACTATGTTGTCTGAAGTAGAAAATTCCACTACCTAGCTTTTGCCCTTTGCATTCCTTACCTGAGGCCCTTCCTCCCCTGCGACCTTTCCCCTCATAAATCACCTGTAGCAATTAGTGTACCAGGCTGTAAAGTAACTTAGGACTCTGCCTCACTAAAGTTAACCCTGTTGTAACCGTGCCCCTCCCCCTTAAGCAGAGTATATAAATGACTGCAGTGCTCTTTGTCTGGTGCTCAGAATTTGGAGGGAAAAATCCCCATCGGAGTCTGCTGGCGTACAAACCTGTTTTTGCCAATATTTCTGTGTGCATGTCTGTCTATTCCTGGTCATCTCTGCCATAACAGTCCAGGCTGGACTTGAACTCCTGGGTAACCCTCCTGCCTCAGCCTCCCACACAGCTGGGACTACAGGCACGTGCCACCATGCCCGGCTGTAAGTTAGTGTTATGTTTCCACCCACAAAACAAATAGCATTATCATGTTCATAAAGGAGAAGGAACTACTAACCACAGATCAGGCTTTGCAGATTCTGCAAAGCAGAGCTAACACCTGATGGGGCTGTTAGATGGGGTGATTTATAAGAAACACCTAGCTTGTAAACAGCTAAGTGCTCAATCAGTGCTATCTATTACTATTACCACACTAAAACTTACCATTCATTAATAACATTTTCATTGTTTATTATCATTATGTCATTATTTTCATTGTTATTTCAAGTTTCCTTAAAAAAGACACTGGCCACAACTATTAAACATTCTGCTGTTTTCTCTACTTGCCTATGTAAATGAAAGCAAGTTTTTTTTCTTTTTGTTTTTTTTTTTTTTTGAGACAGAGTCTCATTCTGTCACCCAGGCTAGAGTGCCTTGGCATCAGCCTAGCTCACAGCAACCTCAAACTCCTGGGCTCAAGCGATCCTCCTGCCTCAGCGTCCTGAATAGCTGGGACTACAGGCACGTGCCACCACTTTGGCTAATTTTTTCTATTTTTAGTAGAGACGGGTCTTGCTCTTTCTCGGGGCTCAGGCTGGTCTCAAACTCCTGAGCTCAAGAGATCCTCCCACCTCAACCTCTCAGACTGCTAGGATTACAGGCGTGAGCCACCGCGCCAGTCCAAAGCAAAATTATCATGTATCTGACAGAGGTGAAGCTTGGTCCCCATCTACCTCATCTCCACTAACCATAGTCAAGCGAGACGTGGACATCGTGGCAGACAAGTTAGAGTGTGATCAGAAAGGAAGGAGCCAGCAGTGCCTCCTGAGATCAGATAAATGTGCAATAGTTAATCAGTATCGATATGACCGCTGAATCTACTAAAAACATTTAAGAATGCTTTGTCTTTATAGGACTTTTCTGTACTTACTACATTCTGCTGCATGTTTAATTCCAGGTTCATCCTCCTGTGAATCTGGTGAAAGCCCAGTAATATCAAACCTGGAAAATAAGGTAAAATCTTAAAAGAACCATCGGATTCTAAGAAAATCTATTCTTGGTAAGTATATTTTACTAAATTCGTGGTAGTTTGGATAAAAAGGGCAGCTAACAAGTTACTCTCTAGAACATGGCACTCAAATTAAAATGTCTACAGAAGCCAAACAATTAACTTAAATATGTGACCTGACATTCTGTGTGTTCCTTTCACTCCAACTAATACAGATTCTATGTTAAAAAGTCACAGTGCCAAATAATTTTAGGGTAAGAACAACCTAGGAAGTTACCTAGTCCAGTCTTACACCCCAGCAGGAATCTCAGCCCACAATCCTGAAAAGTTTGTAATAAATTCCAGCCATTCATTTCTTCTATTGCATTTGAAGCCAATCTGGTGGAATAGTTACTTTTCTTTCTCATGTCACTCTTGCATGTACTACCTCATGCCTAATGAACACAGGCATTTAAACTTATCTTTATCCATATTCTGCAAAACATTTTCATCATGCATTGTAGATACCTCAGTCCAGAAACCAAGGGAAGCCTTCCTTCGGCCTTTCTAACTCTCTATCAGCTTATATGCTTACATTATGGTCTCTGGCAATATTAGGGAGAAATTCTGGGTCTAGGATAAAGATTTTCACAGTTAGGGAAGACGAAAGAACCAAAAGCCAAGATGGGTGGAAACCTGTAAAAATTGCCAAGGAATCTAAAGTGGGTAAAAAGGAAAGTGCACGGGTGGGTTAGGGATGGATGGGAAAAGTAGAAGGAACAAGAAGACAAAAGAATGGAGGCCCTAATGAGATCTAAGAACAAACAGGGTGGCAACAGGGAAGCAAACTCAAAGAGTGAACAATTGTTGTGCTTAGTAGGTTTGAATTAAGTGACTTCAGAAGTGGGGCAGTTCCAGATGACAAAGCCCAAGGCATGGCTGTGGAAGCCTAAAGTTGAGAGAAGGAAAAAGGCCCTGGTCCCTGGGGAAGACAAGAGGTCAAGGAAGCAACAAGCCAGTCAGGGTTGTGAAAGAGCCATTTACACTGGATCCTGCAGTCACCCAAAAGATAAAATAGTGGCAGGAGCCTGAGTGGAAAGGAAAATATCAGTCAGGTGTCAACGTCATCATTTTTTAAGAGGCCTAATGGCAGGGATCTGAGAGAGCAGAAGGAGAAGTCACAGTCTGCAAAACTGACTCTATTTCCTAACCATAAAGTATACAGGGAATGTGAGAATATCTCGAGGGGGCTGAAAAGGAAGGGGTTTCTTAAAAACTAGCCAGCTCTCCAGGAAAGCAAGAAATTGGAAGGGTGAAGAGGCTGTGGCTTAACAGGAGTGTATGCAACAGGGGAGCATTTAAATGTCTGGTCACTGAAAATCAACACGGGTTTATAAAGCAGTGGAGATATTTTCCCGTATTATTTCTATTCACTCATTCTCCCCTATTTCTCTACCTCTGTGTACAGCTCCTTAAATTTACTCTCTAATCTAAACTATAAAAAATAAGTAAAAGTTAATTATGTAACTTTGCAATTTAAAAATAACTAATTAAAAACTGCTGTACAATAAAAGCACTTCTGATAAAAGATTAAGTAATATAAAGTTCTTATTGAATAAGTAAATTCTTACTTACCAAGTAGGCATAGCCATGTTCATATTTAATGTAACAGGCCTAACTGGCCTACATGAGAAAGAGAAAACAGCAAAATAAGAATAACAAAGCACAGAGACTGAAAAATCCCATCAATCAAAAACAGATTGAAACCCACACAAAACTGTATGCCACAATCTTAACATATGAATGCTGTTCTCCATTCCCTCCAAACGTGTTCTAAAGACAGCAGCAGCAGCAGCAGCAAAGGACTAAGCATGATAAAAAATGTTCCCTTTCTCAACACCCTTACTTAATAATACTTTTAACTTCTCAGACATGAGAAGGGAAACCAGGAACTAAGACAATTCGAAATGTATAAGATATGAAACTGTAGGAAGGAGCTAAGGACAATGAACACTTTATTGCACAGATACTGTAGCATCAACTCCCATGTGCTCAGATTACATTTTTGTTTATTTTCTAGTTCTCAGCTACTACCTGCTTGATTAAGAGACCTCTAAATAAATAAGGGAAATATAAAATTTGCCTAAGTGTCCATTATACCCAATTCAAATCTGTCATGAAAAATATGCTGGATAATCTGAATTTAGCTAGGTAAAAAGGAAAGAAAAATAAATACACTGTAGCTACATCTTACAACCATCCTTCTGATTCATGAAATAAGTCTACCTTAGAGGTTACAAAACTGTTTCAAAATTTCTTTAGGAATACAAACTTCCCCAGATGGGAAACAGCTTTAAAGTGATTCAATCTTGGGACAAATAACAATACAGTGGAAATTCCAATATAATCAAGAATTCTGTGTCTTGCTTGATCCGAATACTATTAATAGATGATGACACAGCAACCCCAGCCACAGCTTTCAGCTGTAGCCTACAGATGTAAGACAGACACTCTGTTTCAGGACAAAAAGAAGGAGGAATCTAATTTTCTGAAATATTTTCCTCTTCCCATTCCCTCTTTCATGTTCATGATCTGTCTCAACTCTAATGCTAATACCACTTCTGAGCATGAATTAGTAACCTACTAGCATGCATCCAATCCCTCTGTCTTCTCCATGACTACCGCTTCTCAGCAAACATTTGACTTAAAACTTGCTAATTTTAATGATTTTCTGAGTTTTCTCAAAACTTACTATATTTTCTTTTCTCTCCTTTTTTTTTTTTTTTTTTGAGAGAAAGTCTCACTGTGGTGTCATCATAGCTCACTGCAACCTCCAACTCCTGGGCTCAAACAATGCTCCTGTCTCAGCCTCCTGAGTAGGTGGGACTACAGTGCACCACGACACCTGGCTAATTTTTCTATTTTTTGTAGAGACAGGGTCTTGCTCTAGCTCAGGCTGGTCTCAAACTCCTGGCCTCAAGCAATCCTCCTGCCTCAACCTCCCACGGTGCTAGGATTATAGGCATGAGCCACTACGCCCAGACACTAGTTTCTTTTTGACTCCACAAACATTTTCAGACCCAGAATTCAAAATCAAATCTATCAGACTCCAAAACCTGTGATTTTTCCATAGTATATCACATTGCCTCTAATTGATAAAATCCAAGAGTGTTCTCAACATAAAAGATTTCTCATAAATTTGACCAGTAAGTTCCCTTCAGAGATATCCCATAGATATCCTTTCAACTTTACAGATATTTGTATATCCAAAATAATTTTTCTGGCTTTAAGTTCAATTAACCTCCAAGAGAGCAATATTTTAAATTTCTCAACAAAAAAGAAAAAAAAAATTTCAATATAACTGAGAGTCATTTTAGTTTTCAGGAATCCTACTAATCTTTATTCTTAAACCGAATATTTAAAAGATAAACATTTATTATATTCAAATACTTTTCTGTAAGGATAAAGCTATCACAATCGTTTCTCTCCAGACTCTGAATCACAAGCCTGAAGATCAGAAATACTCACGCATGTGGGCAGATATATTTGATATGTGAACTTCTGATACCTGCAAAGGCTTCTGCCCATCCATGCCTGGCGGAAAAATGATTTGAAAAATGCAATTAGACACTGTTTTAAAATCCAAATAAATTAGTAGAACAGTACTTTAAAAAATCTGTGAAGATAAATGGTAAATCCTTAAAATATCTTAAAAGTAGACCATCAATGATAGTAAACTGGCCGGGTGTGCTGGCTCATGCCTGTAATCCTAGCACTCGGGGAGGCCGAGGCGGGTGGATTGTTTGAGCTCAGGAGTTGGAGACCAGCCTGAGCAAGAGCAAGACCCCGTCTCTACCAAAATTAGAAATAAATTAATCAGACAACTAAAAAATATATATATAGAAAAAATTAGCCAGGCATGGTGGTGCATGCCTGTAGTCCCAGCTACTTGGGAGGCTGAGGCAGAAGGATTACTTGAGCCAGGAGTTGGAGGTTGCTGTGAGCTAGGCTGATGCCACGACACTCTAGCCCAGGCAACAGAGTGAGACTCTGTCTCGAAAAAAAAAAAGACAGTAAACCACCGTGAACCTAGAAATTACCTGACAGCTGTTATTTAAGGTTTAGCTAGGGACAAAGATGATCTCTCATGATTTCTGAACAGCAATGTGTGCTCCTTTGTATGTTTCCACAGGGCTTTACAATTTCCAAAGGACAGATTTTTTTTAATCTCTCTATAACTTTACTACAATGTGCTTATAAAGTGGCAAGACAAACAATATAATTCACATTTTATATGAAGTAAAAAGGCTCAGAGGAATAAAGTAAATCAGTTGCCTAATATCTCTACATACTTATGACACTTAAAAACAGTAACTCTAATTAATATTCTTTTCTCATGTATGTATGTATACAGGGAAAATTGAAAAAAAAAAGTAAATCATCATAATACTTCTAGCCAGAAATAAATAATCTTTTGATGCATTTCCTTCTGATTTTTTCCTTGCATATAAATTAAGAAATAGATACAGATTTGACAAAAATGGGATTATATTATACATGTAGTTTCCTGCTTATTTACACTTTACAATCTCCCAGATACTTTTCACATGTTATCTCTACTAAAGGATAAAGTGAAAGCAATTTCAGCTTTCTTGTATAAAAAAGGCTGCAAACAAATGTTAAATACTTTTGTTAACTATTTTCCTGTTTTAACCCACCTCCGCCCAAAGTGTTAAGGACATATAAAAGATTAATAGCAATGGTATTAACAGTACCACTTATATAACACTTACCTCTGAGCTAGGCTATTCAAGTTCTACATGTGTGCACGAATGTATGCATGTGTGTTTATATGAGTACATGTGTGTATTGTATGCATGTATATGTGTACCTATGTTAAAGACCTTAGTCTGAAAACTACAAAACATTGAAAGACATTAAAGAAGATCTGCATCAATGGAAAGAAATCCCAGGTTCACATACTGGGAGACTTAATATTTTTAAGGTGGCAGTGCTCCCCCAAAATGATCTACAGTGTCTACACAATCTTTATCAGAATCCCAGCTGACTTTGCAGAAACTGACAAGCCCATCACCAAAACGATCTTGAAAAAGAATAAAGTTAGAGGACTCACACTTTCCAATTTCAAAAGTTATTAATACTACAAAATAATAGTACGGAAAACTACTAGTACTGGAGTAAGGGTAGACATATAAACCAACTGAGGATCAGAAATAAACCCTCCCATTTACTGTCAACTTAATTCTGAAAAGGGTACCAAAACAAATCAATGAGAAAAGAATAGTCTTTTCAACAAATGTAGCTGGGACAAGTGGATATTCACATGCAGTAGAAGGAAGCTGGACTGCTACCTCACACCATACATAAAAACTGGACCAAAGACCTAAATGTAAGAGATAAAGCTATTAAACTCCTAGAAGAAAACATATATAAATCTTTGTGACCTTGGACTTGGCAATGGTTTCTTAGATACGACAACAAAAGTACAATCAACAAAGAAAAAATAAGTCAAAATGAAAAACTGTTGTGCTTCAAAGGACACTATGAAGAAAGTGCAAAGACACAGAATGGGAGAAGTATTTGCAAAACATGTATCTAATAACAGTCTAGTATCCGTAATATATAAAGGACTCTTAGAACTCACATACAAAAAAGACAACCCAATTTAAAAACGAGTGAAAAACTTGAAGAGACATTTCTCCAAAGAAGATATGCAAATGGCCAAGCAGCACAAGAAATGATGCTCAACATCATTCACTGTTAAGGAAATACAAATCAAAACCACAAGGAGATTACCACTTCATGCTCACTAGGATCACTATAAAAATAATGATGGGAGGAATAAGTTCTAGTGTTCTGTAGCACTGTCTGGGTGAATATGTTTAACTATAATTTAGCATGTATTTTCAAAAAGCTAGAACAGAGGATTTTGAATGTTCACAATGCAAATAAAATTATAAATGTTTGAAGTGATGGATATGCTAACTGTCCTCGTTTGATCATTACATATTGTATATGTATACTGCAATATCACTCAGTATCTCATTATTTATTTATTATATATTTATTTATTTATTTTTGGAGACAGAATATTGCCCTGTTGCCTGGGCTAGAGTGCAGCAGCAGCATCATAGCTCACTGCAACCTCAAACTCCTGGGCTCAAGCAATCCTCCTGCCTCAGCCTCGCACATAGTTGGGACTATAGGCACACACCACCATGCTTGGCTAATTTTTCTATTTTTTGTAGACACAGGGTCTCGCTTTTGCTCAGGCTGGTCTCGAACTCCTGGCCTCAAGTGATGCTCCCACCTCGGCCTCCCAGAGTGCTAGGATTACAGGCGTGAGCCACTGTGCCTGGCCATCAGTATCCCATTAATATGTACCATTATTATGTATCAACTAAAAAGGAAAAATACTTTTTTTAAAACTTGAAATTATAAGAATTGGCAAGGATGTGGAGAAAATGGAACCACTGTACATTGCTAGTGGGAATGTAAAATGGTCAGCAACTATGGACAACAGTTTGGCAGTTCCTCAAAAAATTAAATATATTGGTGGTGGTGGTGGCAGGAGTGGGACTTGCAAGTGGCACGGGTGGTAAACCGGGAAAGCACTGTCCGAACTCCTACTTGTGCCATCAACAGAATATCCAGAACTTCAGCACCTCTTTTCACCTCCATGCTGCCACCCTGGCCTGAGCTACCACAAGCTCTCTCCTGCATTACTGGAGTAACCTTGCAATGCTCTTCCTGCTTCCACTCTTATCTCCCCACTGTCTGCTTTCCACACAGCAGCCAGAGAGATCCTTTTAAACTCCCAGGACAACGTGTGGAGAACTGCCACCAAACACTAACGTCAAGGAACCTTGATGCGATCAAAGCACCTTTGTCGGATGAGTTACAGTTTCTTCACTGCAACTGACCCCAGGAATATTCTGTTAACGAATGAACAACTAGAGAATGCAAGAATAGTACATGATTACAGGCAAGGAATTGTTCCTACAGGTCTTATAGGATTCAGCTTTTCATCCTGACACTGGGAAAAGATTTTGATGGGAAGAATGTCAGCTTGGGTTCCAATGAACATGACCATCACAGGTTGTACGATGACATTTTACAGGACTATGCCAGCTGTGTTTTCTAGCAATGGATTAACCAGTCCTTCAACGCTGCTGTCAATTACACCAACAGACATGGAGATGTTCCCTTCACTGTAAATGAATTGAGAACAGCTTACGTTTCTACAACTGGTACTGTAGCAACAGCTCTAGGACCTAATGCATTAATTAATGTCTCACCACTGATAGGACATTCTGTTCCCTTTGCTGCCATAGCTGCTGCTAATTGCATTAATATTCCATTGATGAGGCAAAGGGAACTTAAAGTTCGCATTGCTGTCACAGATGAAAATGGGAAATGCTTGGGAGAATCGGCAAATGCTACAAAACAAGGCATCACACAAGCTGTCATCTCCAGGATTCTCATGGCAGCCCCTGGCGTGGCCATCCCTCCACTGATTATGAACACTTTAGAAAACGCCTTTTTGAAGAGGGTCCCATGGATGAGTGTGCCTATTCGAATTGGATTAGTTGCCTTCTGTTTGGTGTTTGCTATGCCCCTATGTTGTGCTATTTCCTCAGAAAAGCTCCATATCTGTGACTAGCTTGGAGGCTGAGCTGCAAGCTAAGATCTGAGAGACCCATTCTGGATTGCGATGGATATACTTCAATAAGGGATTGTAAAGGAGGGGAGGAAATTTCTATGGCTAATCCTGCCAACTGCAAACCTGGTGTAGCCACCTGGGTGAGGAAAAGCCTGTTCGACCTGGGTTCTCCCAGTTACAAATACCCTTTAAAGATACACATTAAGGCCGGGCGCGGTGGCTCACGCCTGTAATCCTAGCACTCTGGGAGGCCAAGGCGGGCAGATCGTTCTGAGCTCAGGAGTTTGAGACCAGCCTGAGCAAGAGCGAGACCCCATCTCTACCAAAAATAGAAAGAAAATTCATTGGACAGCTAAAAATATGTAGAGAAAAAAAAATTAGCCAGGCATGGTGGCGCATGCCTGTAGTCCCAGCTACTCAGGAGGCTGAGACAGTAGGATTGCTCGAGCCCAGGAGTTCGAGGTTGCTGTGAGCTAGGCTGATGCCACGGCACTCGCCCCAGGCAAGAAAGTGAGACTCCGTCTCAAAAAAAAAAAAAAAAAAAAAAAAAAGATACACATTAGCCTTTTAGCATAAAGCTATAGCTTTTTTAGTAATTGTTTTTCAAAGACAATATCCCAGCTCACACCTAGGGTTTTCAAAAAGCACTGCAGACACAGAATAGGTGCTTAGTAACTATTTACTGATTATCAATCAATGAAAGGCAACCTGTTTAAAATACTGAATTTTCATCTCACTCCTGTCTCAAATCAAGGAGCTCTCGGAAGTGAATTAGGAAAAATAAAAGCTCTGAGGCTAACCTGTAAAAACTTATCCTTACATATTAAGAACAATTTGCTTCCAGTTTGGGCAGTGGGCAGGCCCAAAATAGATGATGAAGTTTTTGGATTTGTAGGGTTAAAACTCCGTCGAATACCTTCCAAAAGCCACAGTCACAGACCAGGACAACACACCTTCCCTGCTGTCAACAATGATATGCATTCATATTGTGGGTTGATTTTTTAATTTAATGTTTTACGCTATTATAAAGATGTTAATCTTACCTTGCAGTAATTGACTTTAATCAATTGCAGATTAAAAATATTTTTTTTAAAAAATAAGAAATACAACAATGAAAAATAATACAAATAAAAAAACCAATACAGGCTGGGTGCAGTGGCTCATATCTATAATCCTAGCACTCTGGGGGGCCGAGGAGGGAGGAATATTTGAACTCAGGAGTTTGAAACCAGCCTGAGCAAGTTCGAGATCCCATGTTTATCAAAAATTTAAAAAAAGATGAGCCAGGCATGGTGGCGCAAGTCTGTAGTCCCAGCTACTCTGGAGCTGAGACAGGAGGATGCTTGAGCCGAGCAGTTTGAGGTTGCTTTGAGCCATGATGTGCTCTACCTGGGCGTCAGAGCAAGACTCTGTCTCAAAACAGAAACAAGAACAAAAACAATACAGTATAATAACCATTTAGATAGCACTTACATTGTATTAGGTATTATAAGTAATTTAGAGATGATTTAAACTATACAGGAGGTCTTCTACAATTTGGCTAATTGCAAAAAAAAAAAAAAACCAAATAAACTGTACAGGAGGATGTTCTAGGTTATATGCAAATATTACATCATTTTATATCAGAAACTTGAGCATCCTCAAATACCAGTATCTGAGAGGAGTCCTGGAACCAATCCCCTACAGATACCAAGGGGCAACTGTACAAGGTGGTTGTTTCATTGAGTGTAGATCACTGTAATTCAGAAATTTATAAGTGAAAAAAATACAGAAGCTATTTAGTTTTGACAGATTTTTTTTCCTGACAATGTGACCAGACTACATTTCTTCATAAAGAAAAAAATGATGTGTCTTGTGTCTGTGTTTCTCTTTTCTCTGAAAGGAGTGGTGGATCTGAAGCTTTGGGCCACCTGGAGCCTTTCTTGATGCCACCAGAATCCTCTCATTTAGATTTTCTGTCTTCAACTGGTTGAAGCAAAATGGCTTCTCCATGACATTCTGGCCTCATATGGATTCTGTTGCCCTCAACGTTTCTCTTTAAAAAGTGGTAAAAGCCTGACATTCAGGGCAGATTTCCATGAGATGTTTAAAGAGCTTTTTGTAAGAAACAAAAGCACTTCAGGCCCACCCTGCTCGCCCCAGCTCATCTCAGAATCCTCACCCCTGGTTAATTTGTAGCTCCATCTCAGAATGTTAACCTTCAGCGAAGTTAAAGACTGGTTGGAAGGTTAATAGCTAACCAAAATCTTACACACACCAGAAGATATGACCAAAGCACAGTTATAAAAGGAATAATGAACATGGAGATGTATCTTTTAAACATTGTTTTTTGACAAAGCTTCAGACTCTTAATGCTTTTATATAGAAATATTAACTGTATAATCATGGTTTATTTAAAAAAACCCAAGCTTAGCAATCCTTGCTGATCTTATAGAAATAACTTTTCTGGAGGAAAAAAATCCACATGTAGTACAATTAGCTTGTAAAGGTAAATATTTATTAACATTTCTATTGACATAATAAGAACTATGATGTAAGTATTTAATTCAGTTTTATTTCAGTACTAGCACAGTGGCTTGCCAATATTGGAGTCAATGTATGATTTCAGTTCAAATGGATGGAATGCTCATAAACTCAGAATGAAAAAAAATTAAATACAGAATTACTACATGACCCAGCAATTCCAATCCTAGGTATATATCCAAGAGAACTGAAAATAGGTACTCAAATATCTGTAAATGAATGTTCATGTGGCACTACTCATAGCAGCTAAAACAATTCAAATGTCCATCAATGGATATCTGGCTAATACACACATACTGGAAACAATTCAAAGATCCATGAATGGATATATGGCCAATCACATACAATGGGATATTATTCCACCATGAAAAGGAATTAAAATACTGATACACGCTCCAAAGTGGATAAACCTCAAAAATACCATGCTAAGTGAAAGATACCAGATACAAAATGTCACCTATTGTATGATTTCATTTATATGAAATGTCTAGAATAGGCAAATTCCTGGGGATAGAAAGGAGATTAGAGGTTACCAAAATGGGAAGAGGGGGTAATGGAACTTGATTACTTATGGGTTTAGGTGTTTTTATGGGCTGATAAAAATGTTTTGTAACTAGATAGTGGTGATGGTTGTACAATACTGTGAATGTACTAAATGCCATTGAAGTATTTGCATTAAAATGGTTAGTTTTACCTATTTAGTACAACGAAAGCTATTCTGGTGATGAGCACACCAAAAGCCCTGACTTCAGCATTACACAAGATATCCATATAATAAAAACACTTGTACCCCCTTAATTAATATTCTGAAATAAAAAAATGGTTAGTTTTATGTTATGTTAATTTCACCTCATATGTTTAAAAAAAAGACACAATTAAAAATAAGCAAAGGACTTGAATAGAGATTTCTCCAAAGACACATAAATGGTTAGTAAGCACATGAAAAGATGCTCTACATCATTAGTAATTAGAAATGCAAATGAAAACCACTATGAGATACCATTTCATATCCACGATAATGGCTATCATCAAAAAGATAATACAAGTGTTAAAGAGGATGGCAAGAAATCAGAACCCTCATAACACCGTTTGCAGAAATGTGAATGGTAAAGCCACTTTGGAAGACAGTCTGGCAGGTTCTCAAAAGGACAAACATACACGATCCAGCAATTCTAGTCCTAAGTCTACACGTAAGAGTACTGAAACCATATGCCTGCACAAAAGCTTATACGCAAATGTTCTTAACAGCATTACTCAACCTTAAGGTGGAAACAATCCAAACATCTATCAAATGATGAATGAACAGGGGCCAGGTGCAGTGGCTCACACCCAATCCCAGCACTCTGGGAGGCTGGGGCGGCAGTACTGCTTGAGGCTGGGATTTCGAGAGCAGCCTGCACAACAAAGTGAGACTTTGTTTCTACAAAAATTTTAAAATAATAGCCAGGCACGGTGACGCGTGCCTGTAATCCCAGCTACTTGGGAGGCTGAGGCAGGAGGATCGCTTGAGCCAGGAGTTCAAGGCTGCAGTGACCTATGATCACGCCACTGCACTACAGAGCAAGACCCTATTTCAAAAAGAAAAAGGGGAAAAAAAAAATGATGAATGAACAACCAAAATGCAGCTATCGGCTGGGCGCGGTGGCTCACACCTGTAATCCTAGCACTCTGGGAGGCCGAGGCGGGTGGATCGCTCAAGGTCAGGAGTTCGAGACCAGCCTGAGCAAGAGCGAGACCCCGTCTCTACCAAAAAATAGAAAGAAATGATCTGGACAACTAAAATATATATATACAGAAAAAATTAGCCGGGCATGGTGGCACATGCCTGTAGTCCCAGCTACTCAGGAGGCTGAGACAGTAGGATCCCTTGAGCCCAGGAGTTTGAGGTTGCTGTGAGCTAGGCTGACGCCACAGAACTCACTCTAGCCCAGGCAACAAAGCGAGACTCTGTCTCAAAAAAAAAAAAAAAAATGCAGCTATCTACTCAATAGAGCACAATTCTATTTATATGAAATGTCCAGGACAGGCAATACATAGAGATAAAAGTAGATTAGTAGTTGCTTGGGGCTTGGGGTGATATTTAAAGACTACAGGGTTTCTTTTGGGGGTAATGAAAATGTTCTAAAATGGACTGTGGTGATGGTTGTACAACTTGTGGTGAATATATTTAAAACCACTGAATGACATACTTTAAGTGAGTGAATTGTGCGGTATATGAATTACACGTCAATGAAACTGTTACCAAAAATAAAGACAAAGAATGCATGACTGAGCCCATTCATGAGGAACCATCAGACAGACCCAAGTTCAGGGTCATTCTACAGAATGCACAGAACATAAGCCTGCATGCTTTAACACTATAAAAGAAATGAAAGACAGAAGAACTGGTAAACTGTTTCAGATTGAAGATATGCCAGCTAAAAGTAACACATATTCCTGGAAAGGATTCTGGACCAGGAAGGAAACAGACACAGTTGAGAACTGGCAAAACTTGAATGGGGTCTGCGGACTGGATAGTAGTGCTGGATCAATGCTGATTTCCTAACTTGGAGTGTGGTATGCTCGTTATGTAGAAGGGTCCTTGTGCATGGGAACTACACACAAGAGTACTTACAGGTGATGGAAGATGATGTTAGCATGTTGATCTCAAGAGTTACAAAAAGACTCTTATTCAATAGATGAGTTTATATATCTATCCATATACATATATACGGGGGGGTGGGTTGCGGCAGGTGGAAGCACACACAGGACTGAGTGTGCACACAATGGAACAATGGGGAAGCTACGTAACGGCGATATGGGATTTCTTTATACAAAAGCACACATTAGCTGGGTGCTGTGGCACGTGCCACTTGGAAGGCTAGGGCAGGAGGATCACTTGAGCCCAGGAGTTCGAGAGCCCAGGAATTCGAAGCTGCAGTGAACTACGATCCTGCACTCCAGCCTGGGCAACATAGCGAGATCTATCTCTAAAATAAATAAATAAATAAAATTTTTAAAAAGTAAAAAGCACATATCTATTAAAAAATTTTGAGTTTATTGTGATAAAAAATTATGTTCAAATGGATAAACCTTACAAATATAATGGACAAAAGGAGCTGGACACAGAAGGGGATATACTGTATGATGCCACTTATATGAAGGTCGAGAATGGACAAAACAACAGTAATAGAAGTGAGAATAATGGTTACCTTTGGGGATGGGAGGGTATGGACTGGAAAGGGAACTGGAAATGTTCTATAGCATCATCAGGTTGATAGTTACACGGGTCAGTGTATGCAAAAATTTATCCGACTGAATATTTAAGATTTGAATATTTGACTATATTATAACCCAATATAACTTTCAAACTAATTTTTTAAAACAGCACATCCAAGTCAAAAAGGTGCCTAGACTGAGCCAATCTGAGTTTAGAACTGCATAACAGTTGCAAACCAACTGATAAATTACCCTCTATCTACCAGACTCAACCACTAGTGAAGTACAGACAGCCCCCGATTTAACACTGGTTTGACTTAAGATTTTTTGACTTTACGATGGTGCGAAAGCAAAACACATTCAGTGCACTACTCAACTTTTCCAATGTTGATGGGTTTATCGGGACATAACCTCATTGTAAGCTAAGGAGCACCTGTATTCAGCTAAGTGTCACTGGAGTTGGCTGAATATGGCCTTTTCTGGGCTACCTGCTACTCAGTGCTGATCTAGACTCTACTGACTTTGGAGTAAGCAGTAAAAGAGAGGTAAAGTTGAAGCAAATGAGCTGGCTGCCCTGCGATAAGTCTGAAAAGATTTAGGAAATCTTTTTAAGACAGGATTACAGATTCTGCAGATAGAATCAGCTTCTGCCATCTGCTAAGAGAAATGTAAAAGTATGTGCAGTATTAACCGACTCAAGCATATTATTATAGGTCTATGTTAAACAACCCCTTTAATTGGTTTTTCATTGCTATTTATGTTTTACACTTCAATTTATTACAGGCTATTCACTTGACTGTGATACATTTTTTCAATGTATTTATTTTCACTATTAATGATCACTAAGTTTTCTAATATTTTCAGCAGAATTAGGAATATTTCACAATACATGTATAGTTAGCTTTCCAAATAGTACACTTACATTTTAATGTGTACAATAAGCAATATTATGCAGCAGTGATAACTACAAGGCACAAGGGCTACCACTCCCAGATCGTGGGCCCACAGCAGACACCACCAAGCAATCAAGACACTGCCACAGAGCCTTGACATTTAGAGACCTTTTCAACAAAGTGATCTAAGCAGCATTTAAAATATAAAACTGGCAAGGTATGTATAGTGGCTCACTCTTGTAATCCCAGCATTATGGAAGGAAGAGGCAGAATCGCTCGAGGCCAACAGTTCAAGACTAGCCTGGCAACATAGGGAGACCTCATCTCCACAAAACATAAAAAATTAGCTGGCCATGGTGGCAGATACCTGTAGTCCCAGCTACCGGAGTGGGTAAGGCAGGAGGATTGCCTGAGCCTAAGCATTTGAGGTTGCAGTGAGCTTGCACACTGCACTCCAGCCTAGTTGATAGAACAAGGCTCTGTCTTTAAAAAAAAAATTTTAAATAGTAAAATAAAATATAAAACCTATCTGCTGCCCCTACAAAAGATAAGAGTATAGCCACATTATAAAATGTTCTTTCCATGGTCACTGCCAATGCTGATTTTATGTAAGTGGTTTCCATTTCTATCTTTTTCAATTTCTAAGTATATCATTACTGTATTTTCTATTTCAAGATTTGTGCTAATGACTTCAGGTATAACTAAATAAGCCCCAAACATCATGGTATTATTTCAGCTAATTACAGCTTTGGGAATGCATAGTCACTAAGAAACCACACTTATGAAATAATCTTCCACCTCTTAAAGTCCAAAATGAAATACAGGTTCAGTTACTTTCCTTAAAACATTACTACATATAACAAAAGCTTGACTTACCGTGGCTGGCTAAGGTAGATGACAGCCTTACTCCTTCATAGTTTACAAAGTAAAACCATTTTATAAAGTAGATTGAGAAGACTTGAATCAATGGTGATTAGACAAACAGAATAAAATTTTAAATTTAGTATTAATTTTAGAATTGTTCTTTTTAAAACTTTTTTATTATTATATTTTTTAGTGACAGGGTCTTGCTCTGTCACACAGGCTGGAGTGCAGTGGTGCAATCATAGCTCACTGCAGCTAGGACTACAGGTGTGTGCCAACAAGCCTGGCTAATTTCTAACTTTTTTTGACGGAGGGGTGAGGGGTGGGGATGGTCTCAAACTCCTAGCCTCAAGCAATCTTCCCACCTGGGATTAGAGGCTGCGCCCAGGCTTTAGCCACCATACCTGGCCTAGAATTGTTCTTAATACAATAAAATCTTGGCTATATTCTCCACACAAAAGAATTTTATACCACTGGCTTTTTGAATTCTTATCACTTTCTGTATGCATATATACATTTGGCTAAGAATAAAAAAGCTGGAGTTCACTGTGACAAAGTGCAAGAGCTTTATGGTATAGATTGCTATTCAAAGGCCTTTGGGTATACTAATTCTTGGCCCTGTTTAGGGTAAGAGAAGCTGCTGAAGAGTTGCCTCACAATTATCCAACTCAAACACATACACAATGCAACTATATTTCACGTTCAGCTTTGACTGTTCATGATTCTGCTCAAAACTGCTATCCCACAATTATTAATATTAATAACTCATTTCTATTTTGTGCTTTCTCCTAAGATAGGCTGCTACTCTTACCTAATTTTGTTTACGTTTTAACCACATACACCACTGTTTCCCCACCACCACCCAATATAGTCTTTAGCCAACAGTTCTAGCCCAATGGAACAGCACAAGAAAATGCCCTTTCTATTATAGAAGATATGCTTAAAAAAAGAAATGAGAAAATTTTTAAAAATTCTACATGCATGAAAGATACAAAGATCAGATATGGACTGTGTCCTCGGTGAGCCTACAATCTAGTAGGAGAAACAAGATATGAATAGACCATCATACAAATCAAAATTGAAGCACTACAAACAAGTTATGAAGAATGTCAAAATACAGAAGAGGAGGAAAAGATTAATTTCAGCTATGGGAATCTATACAGGAAGAGCCATAAGATATAACCCATGTTTTCCCCACAATACACACACATTCGCACTTTTATTCCTTATTACAATTTGGGGGAAAAGACAAACAAAAGTAAAAACCCATGGAGTGGTACAATCAAGAAACAATTGTTAAAAAAAAAGGAATAATAATTACATCTTGGCTTCAATTTTTTTATGGGACTATACTGTACCAACGGTTTTATTTTACTTTATGTTTTTTGAGACAGGGTCTCACTGTGTCACGCAGGCTGGAGTGCAGTGGCTTCATCAGAGCTCAAACTCCTGGGCTCAAGTGATCCTCCTGTGGGTCCTCCTGCCTCAGCCTCCAGAGCACCTGGGACTACACGTGTCACCACACCTAGCTAAATTTCCCATTTTTGTAGAAACAGAGTCTCGCTATGTTGCTCAGGCTTACATCTACAGTTTTAGAATATACTTTTTCCACTTAAATTGCTGGAATTCTGATTTATCAAATATTCTTCTACTTCTGGAAATTTGGTGTTTCAAATTTTTCACATAAATTTTTCATTGTATACTCAAACAAATTTTTACAGATATCATTTTTTCTTTGGGAAAAATTCATAAAAATGGTAATGTCACAAAAATATAAAAAACTTTAGGCCTTTGGATCTTGCTAAATTAGGCTAAAAGAATATTCAAAAATCAGAGATGAAGAGAAGTTGAAGACATCTCAGATAAGGCAGGTCAAGACCACATGGTGAGGAGACGTGATTGCTCTGCTCTTATGTGGATATTACCATGTACCCCATAGGAAACTACTGGAAAATCAAGTGATAAACATCATCATTTTAGGAACATTGTTCCAAGCGTATACAGCTCTCTCATGTAAGCTAAAAATTATAATGAAAAGTTCAATTTTTCACAGTATGAATATACTGACAGCCTGACTTATAATGGTTCAACTTAATGATTTTTCAACTTTACAATGGATTTACCAGGACATAACCATCATAAGTCGAGGAGCATCTGTATATCAAAAAATATTCTACAATGGGGTTATTAATTGTTTTCTGCACAGGACCAAAACAGTCAATATTTTAGGCTTTGTGAGCCAGAAGGTCTCTGTTGCAACTACTAAAGCCGGCCACTCTAGGATAAAAGTAACCACAGACACTGTGTAAACAAATAGATGTGGCTGTGTTCCACAAGAAAACTTTACTTATAGACACTAAAATTTGAGTTTCATATATTTTTCATGTGTCACTAAATATTATTCTTAACTTTTTCTAACCATTTTAAAAAAGTAAACACAAGTGGCAGCCGAAACTCATGGGATGCAGCAAAGGCAATGCTCAGATGGAAATTTACAGCTATAAACACCTATATTTAAAAAGAAGAAAGATCTCAAATCCATAACCTAACCTTCCACTTTAAAATACTAAAACTCAACCCAAAGCAAGCAGAAAGAAGGAAATAATAAAAATTAGAGCAGCAATAAATGCAATAGAGAATAGAAAAGCTACAGAGAAAATCAACTAAACCAAAAATTGGTTCTTTGAAAAGATCAACAAAAATGACAAATGTTTAGATAGACTGATCAAGAAAAAAAGAGAAGAATCAAATTACTAAAATAAAGAATCAAAGAAAGGACATTACTACTAACCTGACACATACAAAAGATTAAAAGAGAACACTATGAACAATTACATGGTAATAAATTAGATAATTTAGATCAAATAAATAAATTCCTAGAAAGATACCAACTACCAAAAATGGATTTAAAAAGAAACAAAATCTGAATGGACCTATACTAAGTAAAGAGACTGAATCGGTAATCGAAAACTTCCTACACACAAAAGCCTAGGACCAAATGGCTTCATGGAGATTTCTAGCAATATTTAAAGAAGAATTGACACCAATCCTCTCATCAAAAAAAAAGAGGAGAGAACACTTACTAACTTGTTCTATAAGGCTGCTATTACTCTGATACCAAAATTGGACGAAGACATTATAAGAAAAGAAAATGACAGAACAGTATTTCATAGAAATACAGATATGAAATCCTCAAAAAAAAAAAAATGCTACCAAACCAAATCTAGCAACATGTAATTGGGATTATACACCATGACCAAGTGGGATTTATCCCTAGAATGCGAAGGTGATTCAACATAAGAAAATCAATCAGTGTAACAGACCACTTTACTAGAGATTCTAGCCAGGGAAATTGGCAAGAAAAACACAAAAAAAGCATCCAGACTGGAAAACTCTCTCTCTTGAGTATCTTGTAATCTTATATACAGAAAATCCTATGAAATAAAAAAAAAAAACCTAAGAGCTAATAAGTGAGGTCAGCAAGATTGCAGGATACAAGATCAATACAAAAAAAGGTATATTTCTATATACCAGCAATGAATAATATGAAAATGAAATTAATACAAAAATTCCATTTAATATAGCATCCAAAAGACTAAAATACTTAGAGGAATAAATTCAACAAAATAAGTGAAAGACTTGTAAATTAAAACTTCAAAACACCACTGAATGAAATTAAAGACCTAAATAAATATATATCTTGTGTTCATGAATTGGAAGACAATATTGTTAAGATGGCAATAATCCCCAAATAGATCTATAGATTCACGGCAATTCTTGTCAAAATCTCACCTAACTTTTTTGCAAAAATTGGCACACTAAAACTCATATGGAAATGCAAGGAACCGGGACAAGCCAAAGCAATTTCGATAAAGAAAAACAAAGTGAGAAGACTCAACACTTCCCAATTTCAAAACTTAGGACAAAGCTATATTATAAAGACCATATGGTACTGGCATAAAGATAGACATACAGATCAATGGATTAGACTGAAAGTACATTACTGTTATGGTCAATTGATTTTTGACAAGAGTGTTAAGATAATTAATTCAATAGGAAAAGAATAGTCTTTCTAACAAATCTAGACGAGATAACTGCATATTCACATGCAAAATAATGAAGTTGGACCCTTACCTCACCATACATAAAAATTAACTCAAAATAGATCAAAGACCTAAATTTAAGAGCTAAACTTACAAAACACTTAGAAGGAAAAAGGTGTAAAATTTCATTACCTTGGATGAGGGTTTATTAGCTATAACACCAAAAGCACAGGTAACCAAAGGAAAAAAGATAAATTGGAATTCATCAGGATTGAAAACTGTTGTGCTTCAAAACACACTATAAAGAGGCTGAAAACACACCCCACAAAATGGAAGATAATATTTACAAATCATATGTCTGATAAGAGTCTAGTGTCCAGAATATATAAGGAATTCTTACAAATCCAACAAAAGACAACTCAATTTTTAAAATGGCAAAGGACTTAAATAGATATTTCTCCAAAAAAATTTACAAATGGCCAATAGGCACATGAAAAGATGCTCAATCAACATCATTAGCCATCAGGAAATGCAACTGAAAACCACAATGAGATACCACTCCACACCCAATTGTATGACTACAATCAAAAAGATAGTAACAAGTATTAATGAAGGGGGAAAAATCAGAACCCTCATATACTGCTGGTAGAAATGTACAATGGTGCAGCCACTACAAAAACCATCTGGGAGATCTTCAAAGGGTTAAACATAGAGTTACCATTGACCCAGCAATTCCATACATAGTTATATTCCCCAGGGAACTAAAAACATGTCCATGCAAAATCTTGTACATGAATGTACAGAGTAGAGATTATTCATAATAGCTGAAACTTGCTAACAACCTGAAAATGTTCATCAACTGATGAATGAATTTTTATATGTGAATTTTTTTAAAGTGGCAGGGTCTCTTTATGTTGCCCAGGCTAGACTCAAACTCCTGGGCTCAAGGGATCCTCCCACTTCAGCGGCCCAAGTAGCTGAAACTACAGGTGCAAGCCTGGCTAAAAATGTGGATTATTATTTGGCAATAAAAGGAAAGCAGTAATGATAAATGTTACAATATAGATGAGCCTGAAAAACATTGTGTTAAGTAAAAGCCAGATGCAAAATACCAAATATTGTCTGACTGCATTTATATGAAATGCCCAGAATAAGCGAATCCATAGAAACAGAGATTAGTAGTTGCCAGGGAGGGGCATGAGTAATCTGCTAATTCATGTGAGGTTTCTTTTTAGGATGTTGAAAATATTCTGGAATTTGGGTCGTGCGGATGGTTGCACAACGTCATGCATATACTACAAACTACTGAATTATATATTTTAAAAGGGTGAATTTTTTGGTATGTGAATTATATATATATATTTTTTTTTTAGACAGAGTCTCGCTCTGTTGCCCATGCTTGAGTGCCAGGGCGTTAGCCTAGCTCACAGCAACCTCAAACTCCTGGGCTCAAGCAATCCTACTGCCTCAGCCTCCCAAGTAGCTGGGACTACAGGCATGTGCCACCATGCCTGGCTAATTTTTTCTACATATTTTTAGTTGTCTGGCCAATTTCTTTCTATTTTTAGTAGAGACGGGGTCTCACTCTTGCTCAGGCTGCTCTAGAACTCCTGACCTAGAGCGATCCTCCTGCCTCGGCCTCCCAGAGTGCTAGGATTACAGGCGTGAGCCACCGTGCCTGGCCTGGTATGTGAATTATATCTTAATAAATACAATAGTTCCCTGCTTATCCCTAGTTTTGCTTTCCAAGGTTTCAGTTACCTACATTCAACCACCACCCAAAAACAGATGAGTACAGTACAATATGTTGAGAGAGATCACATTCACATAACTTCCATTACAGTATATTGTTATAATTGTTCTATTATTATTGTTGTTAATGTCTTACTGTGCCTAATTTATAAATTAAACTTATCATAGTATGTATAAAATCACTTGAGGCCAGGAGTTTGAAACCAGCCTAAGCAACACAGTGAGACCCTCTAACAAAGTTTTCTCTAATAAAGTTTTAAAAATGAGCCAGTCATGGTGGCATGCACCTATAGTTTCAGCTACTCTAATAATCTAGCCCAATGCCTCATTTTAAAGAAGACTTAAGGCTTTTCTACTACTTTATCAAAATTTACTTATCTTCAGTTTTCCTCCAATTCTTCAATTTTTAAACAACATTCATATTTTGCCTGAGTTTCGAACATATAATCCCCAATTTAAGTTAAATATTATAAAAAATCAAAAATCTCTCAATGTGTAAAAAGCCTGAGTAAAAGATAAATCATATAGCTATAGTACAACAAAATGTGTCTGATAATCCTCCAAATAAATCTTTGAGTTGCCTCCCTGCCTTTCAAGTGATTTCTCTTTTGAGAGAACACCTAATCCCTCATTCAGAATGCTGTAGGTATGCCTTATGTTGCTACTACTTCTCTTACCAAAATCAACTAGTTCTCCTCAACCTGCTCTGAAATTTTAACTTCCCTGGAAAGCTCTCAATTGCACACTGTCTCTAGTAACATTCCACCAAACTCTGGTATCCAATACCCAAACCAACTTCATGAAGAATTTACAATTTCAATATGTTCCAGAAACAGGAGTTGAAAAATGATAAATTCAAGATAATAAGGGGAAAATTCAGGAGATTTTCAAAAAAGATTGTACCTTATTGCACTGTAAGAAACATTACTAGCAATCATTTTAAATACATTTTTAATGTCCTTAAACATTAAACCTTTGACCTAGTAAGCAGAGTTGCATGATCCCGTTTCATTACTGTAACTATTAATAATAATGGTACTTACCCGGTATCCCCCAGACCATGAAGGAAAATCACCTAGAAGAGAAGAGGAAAAATTAATAAACGATGCCTAAATAAGCCCACACAGAATTGTTACACACTAGCTTTGCTTAAGGTTGAAAACGGAATGAAGGTTCTTAAATCCTACGAGAGAATTACACATTACTATCTTTAGCAAGTTAATCTCTACAGATGTTTTTTAAATGGCAAAAAACGAATCGGCTTCTCTCACTTTAGTTCCCAAGGTAATTAACGTGGGATTTTGGCCCTTAGAGATCCCAGTTAGGCAGTCTCAAGTGCAAATTATCATAGTCTAGGAAAAATAGTTTGTCTCTTCCAAGTCAAACCACGAAGTCTCACATATCCTGTAGAATTTTTCCATCACGAAAAGGAGCTTGCGGGGGCAAAAACAAGTTTGAGTTCTCATACACAATTTTCCCAAAGAGACCACCTCTGATCTTATAAGACACTAAATCTTCAAACTTCTTTCATTTAGAGCCAGAGGGCAGGGCAAGGCAATAAAGCGATTTTCTTGCGGACTAAGATTCCCCTCATGCACTAACCAGGCAGAAACGCACTGCAACGCGGCGGCGCCCATTCCTCCCGGCCTGGCCGGGGTCCCGGGGCGCACTCCCTCCGCAATGCAGAGGGCCTGGGGTGCCGATCCAGCGGCCCGGCCGCGACCGCAGCGCGGTCCCCACACTGCGCAGGCCGGCCCGCGCTGCCGCCGCACCCACCCCGGGCGCCACCGGCCTGCAGCGCCCACCCCACGCGAGGGGCAGTCGCCGGCGGGCCCGGCGGGCCCCTCTGAGCCCCAGCCGCCGCCACTTACCGCAGCAGTGGCCTTCCGGGCGGCAGGCACGACGGCAGGCAGCGGAGCAGACATGATGTTGCCACACATATGACGGCTCCGCCGACTGAGGGACCGGAAGGGAGAGCGGTCGCCCGGCCGCGGCCGAAGGGCGTGCGAACGGCGAGTCCCGGCCCGCCCCACCGGGCGCGCGCTCAGGCGCGTGCGCGCCAACGGGGCGCCGCGATGCCCTCCGCCGGCTCCGCACGCCCCCGCGCGCCCAGACCCTGTCCCTCCCCCGCGGCCCCTCCCCCGCGCGTCACAATGTCTGTGCTTCTCCCTCCGCCCGCGCCCGCTGCGGCGGGAGAGCTGTGCGGGCCGACCTCCTCTCCCCGCCTCCTGGCCCTGGCCCTCGCCTGCTCGGGACGGCGGCCCCGAGGCGCTCTCCCGCCCCGCCGTCGGCGCGCGGCCTCGGGAGGGCGCTGTCGGGGTCGGGCCCTGGGTCCTGGCTGAGTCCGCTTAGCCGGCACTGTAGTGAAAAGACCGCAGACCAACTGTACCTAATCGCAGATGCGCCTTCGTTCCTCTGGCCAAGGTGTCTTCATTTGTAAAAGTCAGAGGGGCTGGACTGGGAGAGGCCAGTCGAGCTTTTGCTATATTTCTGTTTGGGGCTAAACCAGTGTGTGGATTTGGAGTCAATTCCCCTTCTCCTTTAAACTTTAGTTGGAAAGGAAAATATTCAGTTGTCACCAAGAATCCACTACTTCCCTAAACTGACAGACAATACTTATTGATGGTCGCATGTTGCCATAGTATAGATTTAAGCAGGAGATTAGATGGCCCCTTTTCTGCGCTGGAGGCTCTACGGTTTAAAATACTAGTTTACTCAAGGAATTTATTGCATATCTAATACATGGTAGGATCTGGGAGGGGACAAGAGATAGAAACACTTAAAGCCAAAATGCCCTGACCTTCGGAAGTTTCCAATTAAGTGAAGAAACTCAAAGGCTATACCGCACACAATACTTAGGGTGAGATTGGGAGGGAAGCTAGTGAACAAAAGGCTTAAAAAAAACAAACTACACTTTGATTGATACAGTAACCAGAGTGCAGAGGGATTTGGGGTCTTATTCGTACTGTTTTTATCATTCTTGTCCTGAATTTGGATGGTGAGAAATTTGTGGGCTTTCAAAAATGTTAAATTTTTGATTTATTGAAAATGATAATAATGGGACTCACATTTCATGCACTAGTGTACATTTATGCCAGACTTTTAAGTTATTTTGTTGTGATGTTAATAGAGAAAATAAAACTATCGTTAGCTCTTACTATGAACATAACATATTCCAAAATCACTATCTTGTGAAATTTTCTATGATGTAATATGTAGAATTTCAGGGGCCACCAATCACTATATTGGTGAGCAGTAGGACAGCTCAAATTGAGGCATCTATGCTATTAATACTATTCCTGCAAGATTCGCCCCGTCCTACATCCTCCAAAGAGCCTTTCTTCACTGTTCTAATTAAATTATCTCTCTCTCTCTTTCCCAGGTAAGGGAATGGAATAAATATAATAATTGAAAAAAGACAAAATTATTATTTCAGATAGCATGATTGTACAAAGGGAAAACTCAATAAAAGCTATTTAAAAATTACTAACAAGAAAATTTAGCAATATAGCCAACTACTAAATCAATATCCAAAAGGAATGGTTTTTCTAGATACAAACAATAGCTGGTTAGAATATGTAATAGAAGAAAAAAATATTCACAGCAAAAATTTTAAAATGTATACATAGGCAAAACTTTTTTCTAAACCACTTTATTGCGGTATGATGGACATATAAATAGTTGTGCATATTTAATGTCTACATCTCCATGAGTTTAGGGACAAGTATACACCCCTGAAACTGTCACCAGCATCAAAACCATAAACGTAGTCATTACCTCCCTAAGTTTCCTCCCATCCCCTTTATTATTATTATTATCGTGGGGGTTTTTGTTTTTGTTTATTTTGGTAAGAACACTTAACATAAGATAGACCTTCTTGTTGCCAAGCACATAGGTTCTGCTGCCTGCCACCCAAAAACCAAACATGAGAGGCGAGTGAGGAAAGGTAGTTTATTCAAGTGCTGGCAGCCTGAGGAGATGGCGGATTACTGTCTCAAAGACCATCTCATCTTTCTCTGCTTACTGAGCAACTCATAAAGGGAAAGGATGAAGGGGGTTCATGGCAGAAAGCAAACTTTGTTCAAGTCAGCATGGTTATTGGCAAACAATAGGTTGTCTGGTGAATCTTGTCATCAGCAGTCTGCTGTTGGCCTATTTGGAGTCTCGATCTGTTTTTTTTCAAGGTCATTTTCTAATCTTGTGCCTGACACCTGTATAAGCAAGAAGCAGGTTAATTCTAAACTTTTAAGACAGAACAGGCCAAAAGCATAGTGGAGGCAAAATGGCTTCCCTTTAGCCAGCCTGGCAATATAGTCTGAATGGCCTTTGGGGTGTGCTCACACTCTTAGCAATTTTAAGTATACAGTACAGTACTGTTAGCTTGTAGGCACTATGCCATGTAGTAGATCTCCAGAACTTATTTACCATGCATAACTGTAGGGGGAGATAACCTTGGTTGATCTTTTCTGCCAAAGTATCAGGAAGTAACACACTTCTGCATACCTTACTGTGCCTGACTAGCCCACCAACTTTAAATATTTACTACGCTAAGGCCGGGCGCGGTGGCTCACGCCTGTAATCCTAGCACTCTGGGAGGCCGAGGCGGGCGGATCGTCCTGAGCTCAGGAGTTCGAGACCAGCCTGAGCAAGAGCGAGACCCCGTCTCTACCAAAAATAGAAAGAAATTAATTGGACAGCTAAAAATATAGAGAGAAAAAATTAGCCGGGCATGGTGGCGCATGCCTGTAGTCCCAGCTACTCGGGAGGCTGAGACAGTAGGATTGCTCGAGCCCAGGAGTTTGAGGTTGC